>OZ026837.1:35739755-36001992 GCA_964023205.1 Lutraria lutraria | reverse complement strand
ACGTAAAACTCGATACAAAGAAGGCCAAATATAGTATGTAAAGACGCAAACCACTACTACATTGAATTGTTTGACAACAAAAGGTCCCATTTCTTACTACCAGATGATTACCCAAAAGGCTCCTGTTGGGTGTTAGATCACTACAGACCTATCACATAGCGCTGCGTAAGAAGCTATCTGTGGCCAAATTGATACTCATAGTTTCTGATAACAACAAAATTAATAAGGGTGTTTGTCTTGGAATTTCGGCGTAAGCGCAGTTCGACTCAAAACAATAATTCAGTCAATGTCCTACGCCGATACAAGGCACTAAGAATTTACTTAACATGCCAAAAACTGCACATAAATGAAAATACAATGTACATTTTCACACTCACATCCGTATTTTCCGGCAAAAGTTTCTGAAGAAATTACTAAATAAGCCCGTCCTTGAAAGAGGTTACATCAGTTCTGTGTTATCGATATCGTTTAGTAATATACCTTTATAAAGCACATTTAAAATATCTCGCTTTCCAAAATTCTACTTCATCTCAAATCCAATAACCCTAAAACCCAACCAACACAAACACATACACAACTAGGATGATCGAACCACAGTCTTCCGGGTACACTTGGAATAGTTTGTAGCAAATCTGCATGAGTTTAACGCAGTTTATTAAATCAAGCCTTACACTTACCCTTATTGAAACAAAATAAATGCAATTACATATTCAACATATAAGGGAGATCGATTTAATAGTGTGTTCCTTGAATATAGTTTTACTTCGGATCCCGCTAATTCGTTAAGGCCGCTACTAGCAAAATCAGTTCATTAAATCTTTGTTTGGACTTGAGCTTTTACCGTGATAAACTACGATCGCGATAATATCAACAATAGTAAAAAAATATCCATTCAATTCTAATCTAAGGGGGGGGGGGGGGGAGTAGAGTACTGGTATCGTTTTTACAAAAAGCTGATTCACTGTACCCTAGATTAACTCATTCAACCCCTAGATTAACTCATTTACAGTACCCTAGATTAACACATTCACAGTACCCTAGATTAACACATTCACAGTACCCTAGATTAACTCATTTACAGTACCCTAGATTAACACATTCACAGTACCCTAGATTAACTCATTTACAGTACCCTAGATTAACTCATTCACTGTACCCTAGATTAACTCATTCAACCCCTAGATTAACTCATTTACAGTACCCTAGATTAACACATTCACAGTACCCTAGATTAACTCATTTACAGTACCCTAGATTAACTCATTCACTGTACCCTAGATTAACTCATTCAACCCCTAGATTAACTCATTTACAGTACCCTAGATTAACACATTCACAGTACCCTAGATTAACTCATTCACAGTACCCTAGATTAACTCATTCACAGTACCCTAGATTAACTCATTCACAGTACCCTAGATTAACTCATTCACAGTACCCTAGATTAACACATTCACAGTACCCTAGATTAACTCATTTACAGTACCCTAGATTAACACATTCACAGTACCCTAGATTAACTCATTCACAGTACCCTAGATTAACTCATTCACTGTACCCTAGATTAACTCATTCAACCCCTAGATTAACTCATTTACAGTACCCTAGATTAACACATTCACAGTACCCTAGATTAACTCATTTACAGTACCCTAGATTAACTCATTCACAGAACCCTATATCAACTCATTCACAATATCCTATATTAACTCATTCACAGTACCCTATATTAACTCATTCACAGTACCCTAGATTAACTCATTCACAGTACCCTAGATTAACTCATTCACAGTACCCTAGATTAACTCATTCACAGTACCCTAGATTAACTCATTCACAGTACCCTAGATTAACACATTCACCGTACCCTAGATTAACTCATTCACAGTACCCTAGATTAACACATTCACAGTACCCTAGATTAACTCATCCACAGTACCCTAGATTAACTCATTCACAGTACCCTAGATTAACTCATTCACAGTACCCTATATTAACTCATTTACAGTACCCTAGATTAACTCATTTACAGTACCCTAGATTAACTCATTTACAGTACCCTAGATTAACACATTCACAGTACCCTAGATTAACTCATTTACAGTACCCTAGATTAACACATTCACAGTACCCTAGATTAACACATTCACCGTACCCTAGATTAACACATTCACAGTACCCTAGATTAACTCATTTACAGTACCCTAGACTAACTCATTCACAGTACCCTAGATTAACACATTCACCGTACCCTAGATTAACTCATTCCCAGTACCCTAGATTAACTCATTTACAGTACCCTAGATTAACACATTCACAGTACCCTAGATTAACTCATTCACAGTACCCTATATTAACTCATTCACAGTACCCTAAATTAACTCATTTACAGTACCCTAGATTAACTCATTCACAGTACCATAGATTAACTCATTCACAGTACCCTAGATTAACTCATTCACAGTACCATAGATTAACTCATTCACAGTACCCTATATTAACTCATTCACAGTAACCCTAGATTAACACATTCACAGTACCCTAGATTAACTCATTCACAGTACCCTATATTAACTCATTCACAGTACCCTAGATTAACTCATTCACAGTACCCTATATTAACTCATTCACAGTACCCTAGATTAACTCATTCACAGTACCCTAGATTAACTCATTCACAGTACCCTATATTAACTCATTTACAGTACCCTAGATTAACTCATCCACAGTACCCTATATTAACTCATTCACAGTACCCTAAATTTACTCTTTCACAGTACCCTAGATTAACTCATTCACAGTACCCTAGATTAACTCATTCACAGTACCCTAGATTAACTCATTCACAGTACCCTAGATTAACTCATTCACAGTACCCTAGATTAACTCATTCACAGTACCCTAGATTAACTCATCCACAGTACCCTAGATTAACTCATTCACAGTACCCTAGATTAACTCATTCACAGTACCCTAGATTAACTCATTCACAGTACCCTAGATTAACTCATTCACAATATCCTATATTAACTCATTCACAGTACCCTAGATTAACTCATTCACAATATCCTATATTAACTCATTCACAGTACCCTAGATTAACTCATTCACAATATCCTATATTAACTCATTCACAGTACCCTAGATTAACTCATTCACAGTACCCTATATTAACTCATTCACAGTACCACTAGATTAACACATTCACAGTACCCTAGATTAACTCATTCACAGTACCCTAGATTAACTCATTCACAGTACCCTATATTAACTCATTCACAGTACCCTATATTAACTCATTCACAGTACCCTAGATTAACTCATTCACAGTACCCTAGATTAACTCATTCACAGTACCCTAGATTAACACATTCACAGTACCCTAGATTAACTCATTCATAGTACCTTAAATTAACTCATTCACAGTACCCTAGATTAACTCATTCACAGAACCCTATATCAACTCATTCACAGAACCCTAGATTAACTCATCCACAGTACCCTAGATTAACACATTCACAGTACCCTAGATTAACTCATTCATAGTACCTTAAATTAACTCATTCACAGTACCCTAGATTAACTCATTCACAGAACCCTATATCAACTCATTCACAATATCCTATATTAACTCATTCACAGTACCCTATATTAACTCATTCACGGTACCCTATATTAACTCATTCACAGTACCCTAGATTAACTCATTCACAGTACCCTAGATTAACTCATTCACAGTACCCTAGATTAACTCATTCACAGTACCCTAGATTAACACATTCACCGTACCCTAGATTAACTCATTCACAGTACCCTAGATTAACACATTCACAGTACCCTAGATTAACTCATCCACAGTACCCTAGATTAACTCATTCACAGTACCCTAGATTAACTCATTCACAGTACCCTATATTAACTCATTTACAGTACCCTAGATTAACTCATTTACAGTACCCTAGATTAACTCATTTACAGTACCCTAGATTAACACATTCACAGTACCCTAGATTAACTCATTTACAGTACCCTAGATTAACACATTCACAGTACCCTAGATTAACACATTCACCGTACCCTAGATTAACACATTCACAGTACCCTAGATTAACTCATTTACAGTACCCTAGACTAACTCATTCACAGTACCCTAGATTAACACATTCACCGTACCCTAGATTAACTCATTCCCAGTACCCTAGATTAACTCATTTACAGTACCCTAGATTAACACATTCACAGTACCCTAGATTAACTCATTCACAGTACCCTATATTAACTCATTCACAGTACCCTAAATTAACTCATTTACAGTACCCTAGATTAACTCATTCACAGTACCATAGATTAACTCATTCACAGTACCCTAGATTAACTCATTCACAGTACCCTAGATTAACTCATTCACAGTACCATAGATTAACTCATTCACAGTACCCTATATTAACTCATTCACAGTACCCTAGATTAACACATTCACAGTACCCTAGATTAACTCATTCACAGTACCCTATATTAACTCATTCACAGTACCCTAGATTAACTCATTCACAGTACCCTATATTAACTCATTCACAGTACCCTAGATTAACTCATTCACAGTACCCTAGATTAACTCATTCACAGTACCCTATATTAACTCATTTACAGTACCCTAGATTAACTCATCCACAGTACCCTATATTAACTCATTCACAGTACCCTAAATTTACTCTTTCACAGTACCCTAGATTAACTCATTCACAGTACCCTAGATTAACTCATTCACAGTACCCTAGATTAACTCATTCACAGTACCCTAGATTAACTCATTCACAGTACCCTAGATTAACTCATTCACAGTACCCTAGATTAACTCATCCACAGTACCCTAGATTAACTCATTCACAGTACCCTAGATTAACTCATTCACAGTACCCTAGATTAACTCATTCACAGTACCCTAGATTAACTCATTCACAATATCCTATATTAACTCATTCACAGTACCCTAGATTAACTCATTCACAATATCCTATATTAACTCATTCACAGTACCCTAGATTAACTCATTCACAATATCCTATATTAACTCATTCACAGTACCCTAGATTAACTCATTCACAGTACCCTATATTAACTCATTCACAGTACCCTAGATTAACACATTCACAGTACCCTAGATTAACTCATTCACAGTACCCTAGATTAACTCATTCACAGTACCCTATATTAACTCATTCACAGTACCCTATATTAACTCATTCACAGTACCCTAGATTAACTCATTCACAGTACCCTAGATTAACTCATTCACAGTACCCTAGATTAACACATTCACAGTACCCTAGATTAACTCATTCATAGTACCTTAAATTAACTCATTCACAGTACCCTAGATTAACTCATTCACAGAACCCTATATCAACTCATTCACAGAACCCTAGATTAACTCATTCACAGTACCCTAGATTAACACATTCACAGTACCCTAGATTAACTCATTCATAGTACCTTAAATTAACTCATTCACAGTACCCTAGATTAACTCATTCACAGAACCCTATATCAACTCATTCACAATATCCTATATTAACTCATTCACAGTACCCTATATTAACTCATTCACGGTACCCTATATTAACTCATTCACAGTACCCTGTATTAACCCATTCACAGTACCCTATATTAACTCATTCACAGTACCCTAGATTAACTCATTCACAGTACCCTAGATTAACTCATTCAAAGTACCCTAGATTAACTTATTCACAGTACCCTAGATTAACTCATTCACAGTATCCTAGATTAAAATATGACGAAGTCGACACAGAAAACCAAGGTTATATAAGTACACATGTTCTTAGGAAATACAAACAATAGCCCAGATATTAACGTAATTACCACCTTATACTTCACACGAGCACGTAAGAGCACACCTCTAGACGGAACCGATTGCTGATGATGTTAATCATGATAATGATAGAACTACTACTACTAGTATTACCGATGGTACTCCTGATAACACGATTGTGGTGTAAACTTCAGACTTTGTTTTAGGTCGTAAGTTTACCGAAGTATATGCGTGCGGTCATAACCGCACAGGGTTTAAGTTAACAAAAATATTTACACTAAATCACATCAAAGAATAGAAAACAGGGTAAAGAACAGACGCATGATTTAGATTACTCGTGAATGCTCCACCGTTTGTTTATATTATCAATTTATATTTAGAGTTCCTACAATGAGAAATCTAGATGAAACAGCGAGGCATTCTTTTTTATTGAGATGTAAATCGGTCCAATCCCTACACTAGATCAGCAATGCTATTTCATGGATAACATATATCAGAATGTAGAACATCTAGTTATGTGACGCTGTATCAACAGTATCCGTGCCATATAAGTTCAAATAACACTTGAAATGTTATGGCTTTATTATAAATAGACAATATTGTATTTATCTCATTTAATAAATGTGGCTACATCATCAATTGGAATTCTAGGTATATCTATATCGCTTTCATCTTGTCTGATACAAGCCCACACGCAAAGAATTTTAAACCGGCGACCTGCATTTGACAGGATACAGACATGTTTAATTATTGAAAATGGAGATATATGTGTACATTAAACATACATCAACATGTATATAGTATTTCACAGCTGTTAGAAAACACTAGAAAGCTGCAGGTTGATTGCAAAGCAACTTGTTAGAACATTAAGGTAAATAATGAGTATGTTGCTGACCAGAGACGCCAACAGTCAGAGCTAAACGATGCACACATATTCGTACAATGTATTTCAGTGGATTTAAATATATTTCATTAACATACGACGGGCCAGTTCTCATAACCAGCTTTCGTGGACGATATTCCAACCAGTCCTAAAATTTCACGGTTTTATGATAAGAGAGTGATTCGCGATGTTATTCTTTCGCGGAAACAACCCGCCATCGAAACTCGGTAACTAAAATTTCGAGAATAATGTCTTGGTTCATGATACTGAGTGTATAAGATACTGAAGCTTATAAACTACATACAAATTTTAGTATCTTAGACCTCCTAACAGCGATGGGTTAAAATTAAGGAGATAACTAAAAATATGACCGTTTGGTATTCAAGTTGATATTTTTCTATTCATAGTACCACATTTATAATAGATTATACAAATTACCCAACCAGAGAGGTTAATGACCGCAGTTTGCTCCATAATGCCTGAGGCTAATGTACCTGTTGTTATAGGGTTTGACTTATGGAAACTTTTCACAGACCATCTATCATAATCTAAATCCACACCAGCGTTTGTTTTCGTTTATCCTTTGCATAAAACACGTATTTTGCTAAAACGGTACCAAACATAAATATAATTGAATTGGACATGTAAAAAACATTTCTTGAAGAAATAGCACGACCTTTAAATGTGTTTGTGTTTACGCCCCTTTTCAACAGTCAGAGTCATATGAGGCGGACAGTTCACTTAACTTTCTTTCCTGGGTAGAATCCCATCCTCCGTAATCAAGAGTTACTACATACTTTCTCACATAAACAGACATGGTTCGTTACCTATAAATGTATGTTTGGAGGTCATTCATATAAATTGCAAATTAAACTCCCATAGGGTTATGTTCGCAGTTATTCCATACGGAGTCAAACTCTTTGACAGATTCTAAATAAGAATTCGATAATCCACCATGAACTAGCTTTGTTACACAATGTAACAACTACTCTGACATAATAGCAATTATCATAATTGCGAAAAACACTGGTATCATCTTACATAATTTAATCTGAAATCCCATATTTCTGCAAGAAACTGGAAATTTATTAATTATTGAAAATCACTGTTTTTACGTTAAATCCTCATTAGCTGTCGTATTAATAACAATCGCAATGCTGATAGTTTAGCATAACTCATTACAGATATTTATTAATCAGGAAGTTGACATTACGATGGTCTGTATATAGCGTCGATGTATTTCGTCACCTGAATCCTACCATTTTAAAGATTTTTAGATTTCTACATCGTTGGATTCGTCTCAGCGAGAGGGAGAGAGGGAGACAGGGGAGAGGGAGAGAGGGAGAGGGAGAGAGAGAGAGGGACAGAGAGAGGGAGGGAGAGAGAGAGGGAGAGCGAGAGAGAGAAAGAGGGAGAGAGAGGGAGAGAGGGAGAGAGAGAGAGGGGGAGAGGGAGAGAGAGGGAGAGGAAGAGAGAGAGAGAGGGAGAGAGAGAGGCAGAGAAGGGGGGAGAGAGAGCGAGAGAGAGGGAGAGAGCGGGAGATAGAGAGAGAGGGAGAGAGAGAGAGGGAGAGAGAGGGAGAGAGAGGGAGAGAGAGAGGGAAAGAGAGAGAGGGAGGGAGAGAGAGAGGGAGAGAGAGAGAGGGGGAGGGATAGAGAGAGGGAGAGCGAGAGAGAGAAAGATGGGGAGAGAGAGAGAGGGAGAGGGAGAGAGGGAGAGGAAGAGAGAGAGAGAGAGAGAGAGAGAGGGTGGGAGAGAGCTTTCTTCTCGTGTCCTTGTTTTAGCAATTGGAGCCTCCTTTAAAAAGTTTTTTAATCATATTTTGCGCTATTTGATTTTAAATGTTTGTTGGCCTTTTTCTCAAAATGGTAAACATGGAGTAGCTCATCATTATTCTCAGGCGTAGAATTTTGTGTATAATGAAAGTTACTTAAATCATTCAGATCACATTGATTACAGTTCCTATCCTGAAGAGTGCCTTATGTTGTTGCTTAGTTCTCCTTTCAAACAAAGGTTACAAGGTTATCTCACAGGCACTGCTATTTGAAACTAATATCGTTCTTAATTCATGAGAATAATCTACTTCAATTGGTTGATAAGGTGTCCAGTTATCAAGATAGGGAGATAGCAGTGAGCATTTATATATAAATAGAATATACATGGGTTCATTTACCGTTTAAAATCACCTTGAACCTAAGCATTTGCTCATGCACAACATGACATATAACACTGTCAATGCCCTGGCAGTGAGTTAAAAGTTGAATTTTAACGTTTATTTGGACCAAGCCAGACATGCTGCCAAGAACAAAGTACACGATGCGAAAAAAGAAATAACGTTGATCGTGTGAGTACAATGATTACTATAAGCCATAGGTTTAAAATCTACGTGAGTTATGTTCACTCCTAGGAAATGACGGTTCGTGTCCTTTACTATTGATAGTGTATGTCACAACAGTACAGAAGTATGAAACAACCATAACGTTTACGACACAGCAATCTTGATTCAGAACAAAGAATTTCTTTGAACTACGTTAACTGACATTTTATAACTACCTTTGATATATTTAACGAATGCATTACCATAATTCTTTATATAAGAGTTATTATTACTGTTATAAAACACCTAATCTTTATTGCATATACCTCTAATAGTAGGTAAAACTATGCTGATACCAAATTGTAAAATCCCTTCACCGCCGGTATTTTTTTTGTGAAAGATAAGAACTCATTGCGCCGTAGAAGCGAATCTAATCTAACATTGTACATATCTTTTTACCTGCCGAGCTCACCCATTAAACAGTCGTTAAACTGCTCAGCAATTTTAGATTTCAAATAATAATGGCGGACTTTATTGACGTTCGGGGTGTACAGTCACAACAGAAACCAGTAAAGACAGTTTGCACGTTGTAGCCAAATGTTAGTGATATGATAATCATGCTGTTATCATGTCGTTTTAGATGTACAAATTATGTTTTAGTGTTCTTATCATTGGGACGATATTTTGTATGTATGAAATAAAGTTGTAAATTATTCTTCATTTTTTTGTTATACATTTGTACAACACATTTCCAATCTCAGTCAAACCTGTGAACAAGGGCCACCCTTAAAAAGGACAAAATAAGGCCTTAATTGACAGGTGACTCTTATTCGGAAACCATTTTGCTCTAAATGGTCAATGACGGGTTTTTGAAATAATGGCCTTTATTTAGAGGTGGCCGCTTACAGGTTCGTTCAGTGTTGGTGAAATAGAAATGACAAGAACAGACATGAAGGTTTATGACTTTATTGCATGGGATGAGATTTGGATAGGGTTGGTTAACTTTGATTCGTTGATTGAAAAAAAGTTTTCCCATAGCACTTAGGCAACCCTTACAAAAACTCAAGTTTTGCTTTGCCTTTCACTTTCAGAACATAACATAACATAACACAAAACCATACATATTGTTTATATAAATAAAGGCTGACATTTGACCACAAATCAGAAAGTCATAATTGACCCTGCCAGTAGACGGAAGTTTTCGATTAATCGAATTAATAGAAATGGATATGACCGCAAAGGTATTACTTAAAACATGTAAAGAAATAAAAAATGAATAACATACCATATCAAGTAAGACATTAGAGAAAATGAAAACGACCCGAGTGTAGATAAAAACTTACTATCATCACAACCTGGCACTTTAGTGTTTGCTTCAAACAAATAACGGTTCTTTCATCGTGTAAGATGTGCACTTCAAGAGAAGCTCAACCGGAATTCTAAGAAAATAACTTACACATCATTGATCATCTATCATGGGGATTTAGTTAGCAATCGACAACAGCTGGGGGAGTTCTTTGCCTTGATTTGTGAGTTGTGTAAAATGTTTATCATATTTTTTTACATTATTTAGGACAGTGCTATTTTTGACGTTATATTCGTTATACAATGCATTGTATTATCCAAATAACCAGACATCGTACGTACTCAATGAACCTTCAAGGTGGTATGTGTCTGTTTTGCTATTTGAGAGAACAAGCAGACTTCTTGCTATGATGGTATCGTAATTCTGTATTTTTTTCTTTTTTCTTTTCACGGCTGTTTTCAATAGTAAACCGCTTATATACCGGTAGGGGGGGGGGGGGGGGGGGGGGGGGGATATTTTATACTTGCACTTAACTTGTTTCGACGCAGATAACTTCTAATTTATCATCAGTTACATTCAGTGATGGAGGGCAAATTAATATGTGACACATGGAGTTCTACCAAATAGTTGAAAAAAACATGAGCCGTGTTCAGAGTTCAAACTAAAGACCTAGACGATCGTAGGCCATAACATAATGATACAAAGGGGCGAGTTGACATCACAACCGATGGCCAAATAGGGAGAGAACTGAACAATTTACTTAGGAGTATGATTGATTTTAATCTAAGAAAATTATGTTATTATAATAATAAATGAATGACCAATAACGAACGGTAGCGGAGAAGAAACCTTGACGTATTAATATGTATATTCATGCAAACTTAAGAACGAATAACATGGTCTCCCATATCAGATAAGTTAGCCTTTTATTTAAAAAACCCACAATGCTTGACAATGGAATGTGGTAAAACATTGTTTTAAAGCTATGTATTCATTAACGTTATACATTCTTGTTTTACAACAATTGTTTTACATTTACACAACTTTAGATTCTGACGCAAAGTTTAAGAATTAAAGTACGGAAAGTACTCATGGAAACTGAACTTACAAAAACGTGCACTGCAACAAGGAACGAGAACCAGTAGATTAATAATATTCAAATTTCATGCGCGCCGAGCAAGTGACGGCTATGGCACCAATAACCGTGTTATCTCGTGTAATCTCCAAGTTAAACTATTGAGCGTGTGGTGTGCGATTATACTGATGTTCATACCAACATGTGTCGCTGTGAACCGTATTAGTCTATATTCAATATATAGGATCATATACATATACTACAGTATTGAGTTCTGGAAAAATAGTTCACCAAAATATTGCATACTCCGAAGTCCGCCATCACATAACACACCAAACACATATATAATTACAAACTATGAAGAGAAAACACACAGTCTCGAGGAGGATATTGCACTAAAACAAAAGTTTCAAGAGGTCGAATTTAAAACTAATCTTGAGGACTAACCTAACATTTATCCCTGGGGAGGCAAATACAAACAATTTCATATATCAAATATACAGTAAAGCAAACATAGGTAAGTTTACTACTCCAGTCCACTATAATTAGATCAACACAATTAAAGGAATTACATTGTATATTAAATTTTCCTTCATTAGTGTAGTTGCAGTCTGTCGTGATTGGAATTCAAACCCGGACGTCAGCTGTACTAACAATGGACCCCGACCACGGCCTATTTACTAAGTGGTTCATTTATTTTATGTATTTATTATTCATATTTTAACCGTTTCTAAAACATGGTACACAGGAAATAGTTATATTTCACAAAATGAGCATATAAAGTTACAGTGTTCAAACAAAAATATATTACTGAATATACAAATTGAGATTGTAAAATTATTAAAGGTAAATGATATCAGTAAAAAATTGAAACTATGTTAAAACGCTAAAATTCAAGGATAACACAAAAAAGGAAGTAAATCCTTATTTTCATTGTGGTCCTTTATAAAATTAATGTAAATAACCTAGGAAACAGCAACAAATTATATTGATATCAAAAAAAAAGAAAAGAAAATGGAATACCAATATATCTTAGACAAATATTATGAGCGAAGTGTTGAATATACCATTGTTTATCTGTATATGAAGCAATATGCGATCGGTTATCACATTAATGCAACTTGGGCCTCATCAATACTAGTTAAAGGCTTTTCAGAGAATGCAACACGTTGCCTCGGGGAATTAGATTCTATAAGAAATATCCTGTTGAGGGACAATACTTGACAATACTGTGATTATAATTGATCGCGATACCGTTTTTAGTCCAGAATTAAGTTCGGTATAGAAGACAAATCGCCTTTTCTCTTCGCACGATTTAATGTTCAAATCTCTTATGAATATTATACGGTCGTATAAGTCGACTTGTGAACACCGTGTGACAAATGTTTAAGCGTGTTGTTGCTGCTTCGTGTGCGATAATATTTAAATGTTTGTCCCTAGAAATCTGCATAATCGGAGAGCTGTCACTGAAGTATATATTAATTTAGTCTGCGTGTCACTTCCAATTATCGATCAAGTGAAAACTGCGGACACTCGTCTATCTCGAATACCACTGCGCAGAAAATTATACGAGCAGCGATGAGATAACCAGCGATGAAGGTAATGGTAAAGATGCAGAGACAACGGTCTTCAGACAAATAAGTATCTCTTACTTTTATGCTATATATTCATGCATCTGATAAATGTCCGTGACACACTTTTAATATTATAGTTAGTTTTTGAACAGTTTTATTTTTCAATAAACCAGAAGGTCATAGACCCAAGTGGCACATATTTACAAAAACATAATGCATGCATAACGGTTGTAATTAAGCAATTTGTCAAATGACGTTAATAAATACTAATTTAGTATCGTCTACTTAATCAGCTACTTATACGTACAATTGTGTTGTGTTTATTGCCTTAATCAAATGATGTTGACTTATTGTTTTATAGATCAGTATTAGCGTGCATTAAGTACTTATACATCGCTTGGATTAGCTACAGTAAGTATCTACAGTAAGCATCGAGGTCGCTGGTTAGAAACCTTGGCGACGGCTCCTGTTTCAACGTGTTCTTTGGATCGAACACATATTTATTTATCATTCAATATCATTGGCATCTCATCTTAAGTCCATACGTAATTAAGGGAGTCGGTAACGAAAAAGAGGGGACGGTTAGTATTTATAAAAGTAACCTAATATCATTACATTGTACAGACACTTAGGTGTCGTATACGCATTGGGAATCACCTCGGTCAGCATAAATATATTTCAATCTTACTGTATACAATAAAACAGAAGAAAATGAGTCTGACTTCAAATTAGTCGACGAACGATGTTTTCTCCAAGCCAATCATATCGGATAATATCAAAACATGCAAATGGTAAACATAGCTTAGAGCTTATTTAAGACGAAAATGGTATTTTTGTGTCTCATTCAAAAACACCATTCCTCAAAAACTAAAATACCTTTGTTTGTCAATGTTTTTTTTTTAAATTTAAAGGTGCACATACTTGTATCTGACATTATACTTTTCAATAAAGCACGAGCACAAACTAGGTTTAACACAAATTGAATTGTCTACACCGTAAAATAAATGTACCCCCCCCCCCCCTGCCAAATGACTGGTAACAGTCACTGGTGAATCAAAATTTGAACAGCTTGTAGCTGCGCGAAATCGCAAACGAATGTCGACCAGGCTGACAAATCACTCATTTGTTATCGACAAGAAAGAACATACAACACGGATGAGCATTCTATGCATCTAATATCAGAAGTTCCCGTGAATCTATTAATGACGATAGCATGTGTCAGACAGAGGTTGTTATTTATTTTGTCCATACTGATAACATATCAATTGTAAATCTGAAGTTTCCGTCAGGCAAACACGTAATGGCAAGCTTTCTATTGGAGATGAGTGTGTTTAAAAGAAAGATACTGGGTATATTTGTTCGAATGAATCGAGCGTGCGAAACATTCACCATGCATCAATAATTCGCTTAAACATAATTATAAGATGCAATTAATTGATATTCCCCCCCCCCCCAAATAAGCAATAAATGTACATAAGATTTACACAAACTTTATTTAAAAATAATTACCTTTTTGTTGTGGATGACGTTAATACTGCATTTAGTCCTTATAGTCATACTAAAGATGATAAAGAAAATGTTGAGAATGAAATTGAATGTGAAGAGCTTTATTTTAGAATTTTAGAAATAAGATATTAATTACATTTAAAACTCATCGCAGAGACCACTTCGAAGAAATCTTGTGCTCGGATCGTTTTTTTTAATATGTCCTTTATATTTCAACTTGATGATGGGAAAAGCTCAACATCCATTTTTGTAATTTGCTATTCCACATGCAATACGTAGCAATCTATTTCGTACAAAATGTATGGTATTGTTAATTAATATGTAAAGTATAAATGACAAGGTTAAATCTGAAAAAAGGAAATAATGCATCACATAGTTTACTCAGTTTGAATATAATGATAATACAAAAAGATATTAGTATGCTCAAGTAAGAGAAAAAGGTGGCAAGAAGAGAACATACAGTAAATGAAGTAAAAGGTTTCACTTCAAATGACATTGCTAGCTCGATACGTTTTTAATCACAAAATAAAACTTTGCGACTTTCCAGTATTCAAATATAAATCACAATGAAGCTGATCAACTTCTTGTTGTTTTAGCTGACAACAACCAAACTGAAAAGCTGAACGCTGTTGAATGTTACAAAATTTAACATTCCTAAGGTGTAAGATTGTTCTATCTAGCTACATAACTAGAATTAAATTGACATTTGTATAATTTTATGATGTTAAAAAATCGTAGCTTTCGAGGACACACACTTGTTCAAGAGCATGTAAATAGTTTCATGATTAATAAAAATCATGAATGGAATGGATGTTATGTGTGTTCTAACAAGCGATGTAGACACAATTAACTACATACATTAGACACGATGTAACCATGGCGCATTATTACAAATCTTACCATAAAATATTTTTGTACGAACAAATGTTGATGTACGGAACGTTTCATTTTGGAGATATCAATTAAATCTTTTTAGATACATTAAATTAACAATGGCACCTTTGTAGAAATAGAAAGAGGATGTTTGTATTATTTCATAACGTCCACGATCAAAATGTTCCATTGCTCATTCATTGATTTCTATATGTAGTGAATGCCAAACTTCTTCCTATCAAACTCCAATGATTTTATTTTCATTATTGCCACTGAATAAATCTATTTCAGCACATCGATGTCCAGTTTATCCTAAGTCGGTCGAAGCTTACATAGTTGTGTAATAAAAATGTACAATATGTATATAGACATTTGCATGTCTCGCTTCGCCAGTAAATAATTTTATTTTGCTTTATTTAATACGTATTGTAAAGGGACTTTAACAGAACATCGATTTTGTTAGTTTCTGCGAAGGTTGATATTTATAGATATGATAGTTTGTTTATTGTACAATGTTCTAGACAAAGTGCCATTGCCATAAGTCATATTTTGGAGCGAACATCTTTTTTTACATAAATAGCGGAAGTGGTCGTCTAGTTCATCTACGCAAATGTCTCTTTTATCTAATAATATAATTGTTATGAGCACAATACGTGCTTCCTTCCTGCTTTTAGAAAATGTCACTTACAAACGCCTTGCTATTGACATCTGAACCGCAACCAAAATAACAGTTCTATATAGTAAATTATCAGGTGGTCGTGATCTAGTCGCATTAGCTTTGCCTTTAGCAATATTGGCATTGCGCTTAATTGAAGACAGCTCAGTGCTGAAAGGGAACTTCCGTTGGCATTGACACATATGGATCAATCGACTGGAACGTCTATATTATTTCATACAAAGTTTCATTAGGTAAGCCAGAGTGAAAAATCTATCTTTTCAATTATCTTACAGAATAAAGGAGTAGACGAAATATTACTTTCGAGTGTTGCGAAAAGTAGGAAGAGGTCAAACACAGACTGTCGACTGCAATGCAAATAGTTAGATTTCAAGCGGTTAAATAAAAGCAAATACATGTACAACCTCTCCAGAGCGACCATCTCTTGAGTAACAACTTCCCTTCAACAGCATGATTTTCCAACTGCACGATTTAACTATTGATTTATCGTCTCTAGAGCACCAACCAACAACAATATAATTTTGCTTCTTCCAAAGGGTATTGCTTTGGAGAGGTTGCGCTGTACATGTATTGGTATTTATTGTCTTTTATACGTATTGCATCTTGTCGGATGACACAAATAACCTTAATCACTCCCGTTACTTTATAACTGTTTATATAATCTCATCCATTGATTAATATCGACATACATTCAGATAGATAGATTATTTTCAGTTTTGGCAATACATGATACAGGTTGAAATTTTAGAAAATACCATGCCATGTACACCATGAGCTGGGTTAACACAAAAAGAGAAGACTCTTAATTCCATTGTTACTATGTCAATTAGTATTTAAGGAAACCATTCAAATTGTACAATCATGCAACATTTTAACTGAATATAAACAGACATCTTTTTAGGTAACCCAATACAGTAATGAGAAGAACAAAGGTATTTATGTCAATCATTATTATATTTTTGTCCGATCATGTTAATCTGTATCATATTAACTGAAATATCAGTACATCTAATGATCATTTTTACTGATTATTCGCTAACAGGACTATGATATAATGATCATTTTCAGTTTATTATACGTCGATCACTATCTTTGATTGTCTCATCTGATTATATATGTATGGCTCGTTCAATAACAAGATCAGCGCTTGTTCAAATGAAAATTTTGTGTTGAAAATAATGATAGTCACAGTAAACAGGAAACATATTATTCAACCAGAAATGTGTTCATAGGACACATTGTTGTATACCAGCATTCTACTTTTCGGACAATCTAGCAATTTATGTGACACAAGATTTTCATATGTTTATTTACAAAAAACAAAGTCTAGAGCAGATAACTCCAGAATCTCCAGACCTTGACACTGTCAAAACCCTTTATCTATATAAAATAATGGAACTACAAATTATAACTTATAACTCGCCTTTACTTAGAATACTAATACGTTCACACTTCTTTTATAATCAACGTATAAACGTATATACAAGTTAGTTGAGCATTTATAAGCTGTAAGAACTTGCATACTTATTAAAAATGTGCAATGAGAATTAGTACAGATATATAATGGTTTTACTACAAGTACAATAGAGAAGTCCTCAGCATGGATAAAATCTATAACCTCGGGCATTTCAACGTGACACCCATCGATTATGAGACAACCTCAGTCATAAGAAGATCAACAATCGAGCATCCATATATGCATTGGACCAACATTCATCCACACGAACTCGGTGACCAAAACGTATCAAGCTTTCCTCTATCGAAATGGAGATAATCTCTCAGAATCAGAGCAAAAGAACATGACAGTCAGTGATGATTAAAAAGAAGTTTTTATAGTAGCTATAGAGAAGTGCTTGACAGAAGCAATTCATGTGCTGTGTACATGCAAGACAATGCAGGTAGATGTTTTTTGAAAAGAAACTTCTCCCAGGCCTTCAAGAGCAAGAAAAAATCCTAAAGACTGGACAAAAAATAAATCACCCCATTGATCTTAAACGAAAGTGATATGGCATCGAAAAGACCCAACTAACGAACACGACCTACACTTACTACAAGGCTACATTAACAACAAAACATAATTCATGTAATCGCTATTATTGGAAATTCATAAATGAATGTATGTATATATTTTCATGAACAGTTTTTGAACAGTTTTATTTTCTATAAACCAGAAGGTCATAGACCCAAGTGGCACATATTTACAAAAACATACATGCATGCATGACAGTTGTTATTAAGCAATTCAGCAAACGCAGTTAATAAACACTAATTTAGAATCGGCTACTTAATAGGAAAGATATAAACATATATATATGGCTGTAATCATACTAAACATAATCAAATAATAAAAGTCTTGTCTAATCCGATGATAAGCATGATGATTTCGTTTTATTACTGATAATCTGATAAATTTGGTGTTGATTTTAACAAGCCGAAATATTATAAAATGATCGTCCACATAATTGTGGAGTTTTAATGTATATTTCCACATATGGCTTTTTCTTATACCAAACCGAAATTACAAGAATTAGACAGTGGACAGAACATATTGCCACAACTATTAAACAAGAACATATTTACACTTACAATCATTAAGGACGCAAGCTAAATATACAGTTATACATAAATATATAAATAATTGTTGCATGTATGTATGTATGTATGTTTGTATGTATGCATTTATGTGCGTATGTGGGTAGTGTATGCGTGTGCGGATGCGTGTGTGTTGGGGGTGTGTATGTATACAGAGAAATATCAAATAATACATTTACACACCATTATACTAATCATAGTAGTATATATAAAATAAGTATTACAAGTATCAAATGTAACTTTACAAAGAGTAAGTTCATATACCCTATGAGTATCCTCTTGGAATATCAATACATCGATTTACATAATAATATGTATTACAAAACGAATATATGCATATATACATAATTATATGTACTACAAAACGAATATATTACAAGAAGGATGTACATATTGTTATATGTATTACAAAAAGGATGAAGTTAAGTTACGTGTATATACCCTATAGGTATCCTAAGCATATCAATGTATCGATGTACATAATTTTATGTATTACAAAAACAAATATACCACTTTAAATAAAAAAAACTATAATTAATTTCTATACAATTCATGTGTTCTCACTGCAAAGGCTTTAAAGATGAATGCGCATAATTTTTTTTATCAATTCTGGGTTTTCACATGTTAATAATTCTACAAATTTCTGCATGTTTGGTCTACAACGATAATGTCTAGGAAGATACTGTATTCTTAATTCATTATATAAATTGCATTCCAAAACAAAATGATATTCGTCTTCTAAAATATTACAATTTGTGCACTTCCTGTCTGGAATAGGGACAGCATTTGGTCGTGCGCACCTTTCACTTTCAATATTAAGTCTATGAGATGCAACTCTGAGTCTTGTTAAAACGTATTTTGGAATATTACATATATCAATATAAGGTTGTAATTAAAATGACGAAATATGCTTATATAAAGAGGCCCTACTAGAGTTTTGTATTCTGCCATTCCAACATTAGACAAATTCATTGTTTCACAATAGACAAGATCTTATTTACATTGTTTTCATGTATTTGGCTAATATCAAATACGAAATCCAAAAAAGAAGCACGACATGATTCGGAACGATTCCGAAAGCAGTACGAATTTACTTGGGGACTAATCGACATAACAGTACTAATCGACTGGGGAACGAATCCACATAAAAAGAACGAATTGACTTGGGGAGGAATCGAGGGACAAATTGCGAACTGACTTGGGGACGAATCGACATAATAAGTACGAATCGACTAGGGGACGAATCGAGAGAAAAAGTACGAATTGACCTGGGGACGAATCCGAGAAAAAGTACGAATCTACTAGGGGACGAATACTAGAAAAAGTACGAATCGACCTGGGGACGAATCCTAGAAAAAGTACGAATTGACTTGGGGACGAATCCGAGAAAAAGTACGAATCTACTAGGGGACGAATCCGAGAAAAAGTACGAATTGACTTGGGGACGAATCGACATAATTAGTACGAATTGACTCGGGGACGAATCAAGAGAAAAAGTACGAATTGACCTGGGGACGAATCCGAGAAAAAGTACGAATCTACTAGGGGACGAATCCTAGAAAAAGTACGAATCGACCTGGGGACGAATCCAAGAAAAAAGTACGAATTGACTTGGGGACGAATCCGAGAAAAAGTACGAATCTACTAGGGGACGAATCCGAGAAAAAGTACGAATCGACCTGGGGACGAATCCTAGAAAAAGTACGAATTGACTTGGGGACGAATCCGAGAAAAAGTACGAATCTACTAGGGGACGAATCCTAGAAAAAGTACGAATTGACTTGGGGACGAATCCGAGAAAAAGTACGAATCTACTAGGGGACGAATCCGAGAAAAAGTACGAATTGACTTGAGGACGAATCCTAGAAAAAGTACGAATTGACTAGGGGACGAATTTGAGAAAATTAAGATTTGACTTTGGACGAATCAATGGAAAATTATGAAATGAGGGTGGAGATATGCATTCGCGATCGTGCGGCCATATACACGCATCACGATAGTATTTGTTTCTCATTGCTGAAAAACAAAAAGAAACGTTTGCTCATATGTCTCAACTGCATGATCACAGAAGACGAATATTTGTATTCAACAATAAGCCATCTCTGAGACATACAGAAAAATCAATGCGCTGTTAACCATCTGCTGATTAACAATAACATGTTGACACATTTTACATTGTATTAATATAACCACTTTACCGGTTGTGGAAGGCTTAAAACGTGCATATTAAAATATCCATGTGTATTAATTCAAATTCTATATGAAAAATTCCAGAACGTTCCATTTTTATGCAATTTGAATAATACAACAGGAAAATTGTTGTTGTGTTCCTGTCTCTATTATCAATAACATATAAATGAGATATACAAAATTTCAAGGTGCTCCATTTTACCCGGCTGACGACGTATTGCAACGTTTAATCTAATTTAATAATAATCAAACAATGTTATTGATAAATTAGCCTCACAGTACAATTCATCTGAACAAGTATTAAAACATTAATTAGCTCTATCTCTTCAACCATAATACTTTGAGAATAGAATTGAGATTTGAGCTCAGAGACTGTTCTCAAGTTTTATAGCCTCTGAGCTTAAAAAAAATGAGAAAATTATCCTAAGTCGAATATCAATTTTGATATCAGCTAATTTCTAAACATCAATATGTGTTTGCTATACGTATTAATCATTAATAAGTTTTTGTTAACTTATACACAAAATACTGTTTAAAGTAGTTATTATAATAGTATTATGTAAATTAATTTGAGGAGATAGAACAAAAGATAAATGAGCTCAGTGACAACCGGACCCAGTTCTACTCCTATATCGCTCTTTCTCACCGGTATATATAGATTCATGGTCTGTGATAGGGAAAAACAATTACTTAGAATGAATTATCGTAACGTGAGTTCTTTCAGCAGGTTATTATTATTAGATTAGTTTGCTGTAAGTCGTATCACGGGGTAATGTTTCATTAGCTAAATTAATCTTATTCTGGATAGAAGGTTCGCAATTTTCCACAACTTTTTTACTTCCAATACATAATTAGATTTTGGCAAAGACTTTCTTGTGAAGGCATTTTCCTTTAAGATATAAATCAATTAATTAACGTAGCAAATGGTCGTGGAAAGCGTTAAAGATTCCTTTTATATAATATATAATTTTTATTTGTTATATACTGAGAAAAATACAAGCTTGAGGGAAGTAGTTTTGTTAGTGATTAGCTAAATACATCCTATTAATTTCACTTCTAACAACAATTATTGATTCCAATTAATGTGGATTAGAGCAACCTTATTAGTTATTAATATAAATGGTACGATGTATTATAGTACAGTACAGCCTCTCTATAGTGGCCCTCTCTTGGGCAACAACCTTCTTTCAACAACAGCATGATTATTCCCAACTGTACCATAAACTATCAATTTAATATCTCTAGAGCAACAATCTCTCAACAAAAGCGTAAAATTGCTTCTCCCAAAGAGTGTTGCTTTGGAGAGGGTGCACTGTAATTACATTTTTTATGAAAAGAAGTTCTGCAAATTAACCTATGTTAAAACAATGTAGTAGTTTCCAAAATGTATCTTTGAAGTAAAGTTTTCTTATGTTTTGGTGCATGGAGAAACCAGAAAATAAATTCGAGAAAAAAGTACGAATCGTCTAAGGGACGAATCGAGAGAAAAAGTACGAATCGACTTGGGAACGAATCGAAAGAAACAATAAGAGGTAGCAACAATAAACTTCATAGATGGATAGATCTCACTGACGCGATGAACAGACTAGCGTTGGCATCGCTTGTGGAACTCTTGTTTTGCTGAACGTGGAGAAATAGGCAGTTACTTGAGGAGAACACGCAGAGGTAATTTCCGAAACGGGGAAGCTAAATAAGTATCTCCAAATTAAAACAGAATGATATCTATATTTAAAATCGAAACACGTCGTATGTTTTGCAATTACATTCTCTTTTCGCAAAACTCAATTACCAAATATCTAATGAAAAGCGTGGCAGAATTCAAGTGGTAATTAACGTATCAACATCAGAAAATAATTATTGACAAAAGTTTCTCGTGCTAGATAAATTCAAATTTATGTCAGTTAGCATTCTGCACTGTCGTTGGACTGTCCTAAGAATATGAAGTTCTAGTATTCGTTGTCACAGTCAGTAAAACATTTGAAAGGGATGTCCGCTGGTCTAGTGGCTATGCGCTGGACTGCCGAACGAAAGGTCGTGGGTTCGATTCTCGGCTTCGCTTTTCGAATTTCTCAGGGAGGCTTTGGCCAAGTACTGAGTGAAAACTCACAAGAAAAAGGGCGAGGCATGTATCGGTGCTTTACATCGGGCACGATAGAGCACAAGGGAAACTAGGGATATAAATACCCAGTTATCCTGAATCTTTCTGTGGCGGCTGTGAAAAGCCCATAGCCGTCGACCGGGTCGTTAAACAACAGACGAATAAATCACAAACATTTGACAGCATTGGGCGCAGAGCATAAACAATGTTTGAAGACTTCAAACGAATTAAAAGAGAAATAGGAATTGGTATAAAATGACATTAAAAACTATAAGATAATTTAGCTTCTATCAATAGTTGTGTTATCCTATTGAAGATGGCGCAGCGCACTTCTTGTTGGCAAAAACTTATTTATATTTAAAACGATACTCTCAGCCATACAAATTTCCAATGTTTACAAGGACTTTAGACTTTTTTGGATTACATGTAAAGCAGTGTAAGTATAAATAATAGCGTAGCAATTATTAAAACTGAATCAATGTTCTAGTTCACTGATATCAAGCTTCGGAACATTGCCTTGTGGTATATTTTCCACTCAAACAAATGAAGTGATGGTCGCCCTCTTGACGAGATACGTAAAGTAAATGAATACTTATTTCAGGAAACTCATCATGCACTTACTTAAAGGCAATGTTTAGATCTAGTAAATTGCATCTTGATTATGTTCGTATACATAGTACACGATACAATACATAATTTGAAAACCTAACATTTTCTTCTTGGAGGGCAAGGCATATTTTACGTTCTATCAATTTACAAACAATGCAAGTTTGTGTATAAAACATCAATATGAGTGTAATGATAATTCTTCTTTCGTTCTACATAGCTGAAACCAGGATTACGAAGTATTAGAAAGCAGACGTCCCATGAATAAGATTGCATTACCAACGTTTTAACGCTTTTATTTCTTAAGCGGACAACCCGCGCACCTTTGACAATAGCAGAAATAATGAACGCGTGATTCGTTCTTTATTTATTTAAAAAGTTCGTATGTACTGAATCGAAGGGATGCATGTAAAATAAACTCAATTTATGACAAAGAAGGAGATAGGAAACTTCCTACTATGAGCCCTTCAATTACAGTTGCTGATCACAAAGTAACAATGTAATGTTAACACGTCAACAAGCATGTGGTGCTATAAATAGTATCACAGAATAATCATAAGACAAATTCAAAATGACAGTAACATCCTATCCTGACGTATCGAGAATCATAATTAATATCAGATGCATGTACATACATCGTACTTAATGAATCAGTTTGGATATATTTACATTGCATGCCAATCTGGTGTTACTCTTTCAGGTCAAGTTTGCTTACGACGCGTAAAACACATTTCATATTATTTATCATAATGTCGACAAATTAATGTTGATAGCTCGAACCAGAACACGATAAACTCAGGGTAAATACTCTGTTTCTATGTATACTTTATTAATTGTACTGTTGTTTAACGACCCAATCGATATCTAAGTTAATTTCGAAGCCGCCGCTGATAGAGGGGACAGAAGATACAAGATAATCGGGCACGTATATTCCTACCCTTATTTCGAATAATTTTCTTGGTTCTTCATCGTGCCAGGTGTAAAGCATCGATACGAACCTCATCCATTTCCTATGATTTTCGAAACATAGAACTAGACTCGATAATGGGTGTTGGGACACGGAAAAGGCGTTCATGAAATATCGGACGCCGGATCCGTGATTCGAACCGAAGACATTTCAATAGTATAGTCCAGTGCATTACCACTAAACCATCGATCCGATCCTCGATATATTCTTTACATTCTTGTGTTTTCACCTGTTGCACCAACGTGTCTAATACCTTGAAACATGCATGCATACAACTGAAGTCGATGTCTCAAGCATCGAATATGTATTATGAATGCTTTCCCCTTTTTGCTTAATATCGAACTGTATATTGTCAATAATAATACTATGCTTTTCAGATATTTATATCGTATCGTTGGAATTCCGTGAAAGCATAAAAACATTCTTTTGGTACGTTTAAGTTGCAAAGAAAAGTGTCTAGTTAACAGAAAATAAATTAATTCACATTTACGTTTGACGTCTTATTTTTTATGTACGCGTAGTAATAGCAAAATGCTATCATCGTACAAGTGTCTTAAGATAAAAAATGGCCTGATTCTATTAACAAAAACAGTCTTGCTGGTTGGGTTCCAGTCAACGAATTGTTTTGCTTAATCAATTAACACATTAAGCTCGGTAATCTTTGCCAATTCAGTTTACTACACACCCAATGAAGTTTCTTTTCTTGTCTGGTATAAGTAATGTCCTCCGTCAAAACACTATATGCACTCAGTCTAGGCTTTTATGTGTGGCAAGTAAAAACTGCGAACTATACATAAAGTATATGGTAATATGTGTTCTCATGCACCAGTCTGAAAGTATTACTTGTCCAAATGATATTAAATAAACACTGTAACGCTTGATCAAGGAACCCCAATTAGTGACATTGCGTTACCTCAATACCAGAAGCATAAAACTTCATCTTTTTCGTTTTAAGAAAAACGCATTTAAGAATTGTGAGGTCTATAGAAAATGGGCGAGTTAGACGTTTGTTGCACAGCAAATTAATCCTCTCAATGTTCGAGATAAAAGCATGTATTAAGTCAGTGGATGTTGTAGAGCGTTTCAAGACGTATTCATCGATACCGAACACCCCATTGTGCCAAAATTGAAGTGAAATTAATGTGACGACTTGTACCTACTAATAAGAATGTAGTTACAAATGCCCGCTTGTAATATCACTGCACTTCTTCGAGAATGATATTTTCGTTAACACGTTTTTAAATCCATCGAATATACTATGAGCTGACAGAAAATGTGGGGTCTACGAGTAAGCTTTGGATATTATGGTTTTGACGGTTCGTTTTGAAAAACAAAAACATTTTCTTCGACTCGGACTGTCGCGAAAACACGCAATAATTGCAAATTACCCTAGAGTACCAAAACTGTTTCAGTTTTAATACATTTTGAAACCAAGATGTGGCATAAATTTCACACTTGAACATTGCAATTAAATATAGTTTTGGTCTGCTACGCTGCTACGCTGCCAACTTCACGCTGCTGGGCTACTACGCTGCTACGCTGCCAACTTCACGCTGCTAGGCTGCCAACTTCACACTGCTGGGCTGCTACGCTGATACGCTGCCAAATTCACGCTGCTAGGCTGCTAGGCTGCTGGACTGCTAACTTCACGCACATGTTTTGGTTTTGTACGTAAACAATTCAAGAAGGCAACGCACTTTAAAATGACATAATTGCAATTTCACAAACAGCTAAGGTCAATTGGCATTTTTTCAGCTTCAACGTTGGAGTATTTGTATGTTTGTTTATTTGGGTTTTAAGCCCCTTTTCAACAGTCAGAGTCATATGAGGCAGACAGTTCATCTTACCATCGTTCCTGGGAAGAACCAGTACTAGACTTCCATCCTCCGTAAGCAACTGCCGTACATGGTCGGTAGCTGGGCTCGAACCACGATCTTCTATCAGTGAGAGGTTACAGTGATTTGAACTCAGCGACATTAACCAATCAACCATGGAGGTTGGGTCTCTAACGAAGGTGGGTGACAGAAACCTAGATTAAACCGCCGACCAAACGTACGCCAGTTTGACAGCATTCCCACATTTAGATTAAGTTACGGATGTGATTCAAACTTACATCAGTAAGAGACTAGTGAATTATAGTCAGAAGCCATAACCACTCGGCCGCAGAGACCCTTACATGGAATTACTAGTTGTACATTGCTTTATGTATATGACTAACCTTTGATTGGCAATATTAAGAAATTTCTAAGTTCTTGATCAAATATTAAGATCAGAGCAGACGCAGGTAGATGCTAAGTAAGATAACACTTGTATTTCATAAACAACGTATTATAGTTCTTTTGATATTTCTGCGTTTCCAAACCAGCATGTTCATGATATCTTACACAATCCAATTAAGAGAGGTAAAGATGTAATATATTTATAACTAATCGTATCGTAAATATACAACCAAACCAACGAATATGTACTCCATTTGTTCAGTATTCATCTAGACCAAAAAGCTCACAAGTACGTGAACATTTAAATGGTTTTCCCATATTCATTAGAATATAGTGCAACCTCTCCAAAGCTACGTATACACCTTTTGGAATAGGAAAATTATGTTAATTTTAAGAGGCTGCTGCTCTATGGGGGATAAATTGATAGTGCATCGGGAAAAATCATACTCATGTTAAGAGATGTTGTTGCGCAAGAGAGGGCCGCTCAGGAGAGGTTGTACTGCACTTAAAAAGAGTCGTCTACCGAACTTATTGTTTGGCGCGAACTGTAAATTTCTAAAAGTAAACTCTAATGTACGAACATATTGTCGATGAATCGTACCTAAAGAGGTATATTTGAAACCCCGTTTTATTTTTGTCTAGACTATCTCTCTCATATATTAACGTCTTCCATAACACGCAGGTGTTTCTTTAAGTATAAACATATGCATTTCTAAACATCTGATGTATGATATTATAAGAGAGAAATTAATTCAATGCATACGGACTGTTATCTATACTCCTTTACGTTGAGTGTATGTAAACAATCCTATTGATGCTGTCAAGCCACACTGGCGCTTGATGGTGTCTTTTTGCATCGGTATTGTCATTTTCTTATATTAATGCATTTAATTAAGTGCGTTCATTAAATAAGAGTTCATATATGTATACCACGAGCAAAACAAACAGGAAGTCCCTAGCCAAGACACACAAGTACCCTTTGGGGTTACAAGCCGGCGACCGACCTAGTCAGGCCAATTCTTAGTACATTGTAGAACTTTGTGTCTATCGCTTGTGGTAACCGGATAGTTTCATTATTATCTAGTCTACATGACTGTATATTGTATTCAAACATTGATTTAATTACAGTAAATACGGACTACAACAATCCATTTAATAGTCTCGACCAACAATTAAATTATTTACAATTCCAATGAAATCACCAAATTAATTGTGTGTCTTGCTAATAGCCTAGGGACTTCGTTTGTTTCAATGGTTAAATGCCGCTATTGAACCATATTTCTGTTACTAGTATATACGGCGGTCGTGTCATCTAACCAGCTTTCCTTGGCTGTATTCTAACCAGTTCTAGCTTACAGTTTCACAAGGAGTCGACAAGTTCAACATATGTGGATAGTTTTGTCAAATCTTTGAACTCTTGTGCAAACAAACGTCAATATAATTATATGTTAAGTGTTAAAGTCCGTCCCATAAGCATATAAATTTATCGGTCGTACTAGTTTCTATATGTACTGTAACAGAGGAATCCGGGGCGTTTCCGAAACCAATATCATATTTCTTTCCAATCGTAACAACTCGGGCATTTCCGTATTGAGAAATACGCCTCGTACATAAGTGTAGGGTTACAAATGTTGGTTATGCGGTTCCGGTAACTACTTTTCAAACACACGGTACTCGTTTTCAAAAGTTATTCTCAGAATTACAGACCTGCATACATATTTATCGTTCGCTATATTGATGAAATAGACCCCAGTTTCCATTTAAAGAGTCTGAAGTTGTTTTCATGATGGGATTCCCAAATTGGAAAGTAGAGCGCGAACAATGTTAACAAAATGGCGGCCTCCCTATTATGTCCGAGGCACTTTCGTTAGACAAACGCCGAGGAGATCCGATTGATTTTTTTCAATATCATTGAAAAAATACTATTTATAGAACAGCTGTGTTTTCCCGCAGTCATATTATGCACACGGCATGAAGTGACATCACGCGCTCTATATATTTCAAGTTTACAAAAGCAAAATTCACAGCGAAATGAGTGTTTTTAGAAGAAAAAGGGCTTGTTTCGTCGTTAATAATTATCTTGGGATAATATCAGCAATTGTTTGTTTTTTTGCATATATTTTCACAGCAAAAAAAGCTAATTGGACTTTAAGGTTAAAAATAGAAGAGTATATAATTATAATAAAATAAACGCACGTAGAGACACCAACAATAAGGTGCATGGACGACCACAAAACACAGCCATACAGACTTGGATTCCGACCACACGTCTTACATAAATACAATGCAGTAGGTACCTACAAATGACAGTAAGTATACTATTACAGAGCTCAGAAGAACTTCGTCATTGGCAATGACGAGTATAACTAATACTAATTACAGGTAACTTCACTTACTACAATCACTTATCTACCCATTAATTTGAGATAAATATGGATTTATTAGGCAATAAATGACTGTGTAGGTGCATTCTATATATATATTCAGCAGGTGGTTTCGGATATAAATACGTATGAATTGACTTGACACCAATTTATGTAAAGACTATAATCCAATTGATACAGAAACCAGGCAAATACTAGGCACATTAATATAATTTATGGTTAATAAATGGCTACTTCGAGATGATTACCTATATGATGATCAATCGGACAAAATCTCCACTTACTATGAGTCTTATTCTAGCGCTTGCTTTTCGATATCACGTAAATGCACGTGGAAACACGCGCATGCGCTCTGGATCTTCATAACCCGTATCGGAAAGTCATAAATCTATTCCTCCCAAATTAATGGTGCAATCCGATTACATAGCTTACGTATTTCTCTCTTCTACTGCAAACGTGCAGCATTTTAGAAAAGCGAAAGGAAATATGAAATTTAGTATTTTTTCTTGAGATAATATTAGATGAACAGGTTTATTTTGCATACGGATCCGAACAATATCTAAATTTAAATAAGATTATGTGAAGCAAATTTTCTGATTATGTGGACAAAACCTACGAAAGCATCTAATGTACATGTACATGTATTTATAAACATTTCGGGTCAAGTGCCTGTTTCCTATAATATTCGTGTCCCCATCACAACTACTGAGCCAAGTACTGTGTTTAGAAAATCCGACAGAAAAACGGATGAGGCATGTATCGGTGCTTAACACCGGGCTAGATGAAGAACATGAGTTACTTTTCGAAAAAGTGTTACGATATAAATGCTCAGTTCTTCTGTATCTTTTATCCCCCCCTCTCTCTCTCCCTTGTGGGCGGCTCTGAAATGACCATAACTGTCGTATGTGCCGTTAAACGACATATAAATATAGTTACAGTTGTTTAAATACATTCCAGGAAAACTGATCGTTGGTGAACCGGCAACCATATTTCGCTGACATATTATTGAAAACAGCATAAAACCCATTGGAACTGAAACTGCTTGCTCTCAATGTATGCGAATTTATTTCACTTGAAATAATCAGAATTTGACAAAATTTCGACGCCAAGGCTAGATTTGGACAACAAGGGATATTTCAACTTTGATGTTTCAAATCATCGGGGACACCAGAAGTGGTTTCTTTTGCATTTAATTATTTACACATGAAACCCTTAATTCGTTTAAAAGTTCATAACAAATAAACAAACTATAGTTTATTACCTTATGTGTTTTTACAGGTGTCCGTAAACATGGATACGCTTTGGAAGCAACGTCTTAGGTTAATATAAATCTGTTTTAGATATATAAAGTGGGACTTGTAAACAAAGGCCATCCTTGGAAAAGACATAATATGGCCGATATTGACAGGTAACCTTTATACGGAGGTCATCTCGTTCTAAATAATCAATGTCAGTTTTTAAAAAGAACTACATTTATTCGCAGGGTGGCCTTTATTCGGAGGTGACTGCTTATAAAATTCTGACTGTATATGTATATAAGATAAAAACAATAATTGAATATCACTCAGTTTATGGTTCTATGGTAAAGACAATGTCACGTTCGAAGAAATTGTCTTGTCTGAAACATAAAAAAATTAGAGATAATTTCCTCAACTGTCTAATCTCAGTGGGGTATCAAAAGCTAATAATTCTGTATTATAATGGTGTTTATTTTTTTAGTATGTCTAAGTTAATTACATACAGGAAATCTACTCGACATGTCTATGACTTTACGACATAATAAAGCTCTTTGTCTGCAATATGATCGTTCAACACCAGTGATTAATATCAAACAGAATTCTAAACGTAGTCAAGTGTAGCGTCTGATAAAAGGGAGGTAACGCTGTATACAACGAAATAGAGACGAAATAAATATATCCGGTGTAAAAACATCCATCAATACATTGGACGTCACACTGAACTAGCTCTATTCAGAACGGACGTTGCAAATTAGTTAATATTGGTATAGCATTCATTGTCTAACTTATTACGAAAAAAGGTTTAAAGGGTTAAACCTCAAACACAAAAAGAAGCAAGAAGGGGGTTTGCAGCCCCTCACAACTGCTGGTGATAGTTATTCGAATATAGATGTAAACATGAAACAGCAGTGTACTGTATTTCATCGCGTATAAAACTCGGCGAGGTGCACCTAAGCCATCTCGTCTTTAAAACACTTGTTACTTTTTGTTACCATTAATTTGTAAATTATGTGATGATGCGCGAGTAATGAAATGTGATATAAAACAATACCTTGATAAGATCAAACATTGTTATATCGTGAAAAAGAAACGAATATATACACCCAGTTACCTATTGTGATGCAACATCAAACCACATCTTAGTTGTTCTAATTGTTGCAAGGCTTGATAAATAAAGACGTTGGCAAAGTGTTCTATACAAAGCTCCTACTGGATATTTACGATCGTAGATACCTTCCTGTATGATCTTTAAGTAATTAATTAGTTCATGATAAATCAAAAGGTTATTTGATAACAGGTGTAAGAAAGTTCAGTTTTTTCCTGCAAAGGCATTTCTCCAATTTCTAATTAGAAGTTGGCAGTGAGGATATTATCAAGATGCTTTCATAGAGTTATTAATCTGTCATTCTTTTGTTCTTATTATTGACTGAAAATATCTTCTATGTTTATCAATAAAATGCGGTTTCATTCGTTTATTAGTTAGTCAGAAAGACGAATGTTTTCATTGTTGTTAATGTGTTTTTTGAGTCTGTTCTTTCTTCCTAAGAGCGATCTTATGAATCAAGCTCACTGCAATGTTTTTCTTAAAACACCATGTGCATGACTCTATTTCATCTTACGGCGATTTTTATGTTTGGTACATCTCAGAAATAAATTCATGGATAGGTAAGACCTACCTCCAATAAAAGGAAACATAATTATATGATTGTAAGAAAATATGAAATACCGTATAAGTGGTTATATCTACGGGAAATTCATTTCAGCGGTTATAAAACGTTCAGCAGACATAAAACCCACAGTAATGAATTATCAAGTTGATAACACTGCCCGGAAGTTATTTTTACTACATGTTGTATTAACCATTTTCGACTTTGACAACAATTCGTTGTCGCCACAAATAAGGATGCCAAATCTAAGAATTTTCGTATGTAATATATAGTAAAACAATATTAACACATCATTATATATTAATGGATACTTCGCATTTTAATATTCGAGATCTCATAGTTAGTTCATGTGTGACAAAGAAGAACATATATGTAATACGTAATCATCTTAATCAACCTTCGATAAAAGGTCATTCTAATTACTGACACATTCCAATATCACCACTTCAAACAATACTTAAAGTTTTACAAAAAATAGGCCAACAATACTAGAGAAAACCACCCACTAAGCTGATTAATTGACTGACTGAATGATTAATTGACTGATTGAATGATTAATTGCTGATTGAATGATTTGAATGATTAATGGATTGATTGAATGTTTAATTGATTGATTGATCCAAAGAGTGCTTAGTGTTCATTGAGTTCTGAATTAGGTCAAAATCACAAACATCCACATTGGTTGCAGCATAAACACTGAATATTAATAACCAGTATGTTTTCATTACAACTAGAGAATGCATTGTTCGGTTAGATATGGCCAAGTAATGTAGAATGGATATCATATTTTACGGAGCAGAAAATAACGGGTTGTCATTGCATAGGAATATTGGACACCAGTGTATTTTTAAAAACCGGAAGCTGAGGTGTTGTTCCTATTGCAACATTGCTAAAGGTATTAACGACGACAACAACTGTATTTAAATGATGTAGGGTATCAGCCCATTACACAGAATTATAAAACACACAACTTCAAATAGGTTTGTATTGAGCGTCAAATAGGCAAACAGTATATGCATTTGAAAAGAACATATCACATACAAGTCATGGATATAATCGAGATATTTGAACTAGATTCACAATAAAGAAGATTATCATTGTTAAAACAGTTTTCTTGTTCTAAGAAAGTTGTATACGCCAGTGTCGTCTGATTACAAAGTTCTATTACTGGTTCTTCGTTTATTGTTTAATTTTTCTATTCAGCCCTACTGCGTAATGGTTAACTTTGTCTACCAGTCTAGATCGAAGTAATCAAGCACTTAGATATTCTTCGTGTGATATTTGAAGATGCTTTGCAAAACAACGGCCATTCACGTCTGTGCCATGGATTAATAAAAGCTATATTACAGATTAATATATATCGCAATTGCTGGTCTGTTGGTAAATGATATGGATGTCTGGTTACTTTACAACTTAATCTGTTTTATTCAAGATGATTTTATTAAGTGTATGAGTGAGGTCGATAATTTGCTCTTATGCCACACAAATAGTTTATATTCTGTTTTATAAGATAAAGCAAAGTTACTACAATATTTGGATTGGAATGTACATCAAAGAAATCAGTTTAGAACGGATTAATAAAATATATATTATCTTATGCTATTAACAATAAAATAATAGCAGGCACGTGATTTTAAGGTGTTAAGTCCAACAGTATTTTGTTCAGACAAATGTCCAACATGTGCAAAACAGTCAATGTTACACTTTTTGATGTTATAAAATAGAAAAAAGTTTATAATAAAAAGTGTAAAAGAGTCATCTCCGTTTTAAGATGTTTACAGTCTTACCATGTACAAAACATTCCAGGTTTATTAAATATGTAAGGTATACAACAATTATTGTAGAACACAATTACATTTGTTAATATTGTTTTACTGGACATTAGTATTCTAGAACAAGAGTGCAGGGTCACAAAAAACGCCCGTCATTGTTTTCATTTTTAAAGCGTCAAGGGGCATAACTCAAAAGTGCCTAGACTGATTGGGCTGGTTATCGACCTTGACAAAGATCTCATAGGCATAAAAAATTCTATCAAGTTTAGTGAGGATCCGAATAAAATTGTTTGAATTAGAAAGCGGACACCGTTGTGGACGCCACCCGCCAGCCGTGGGTGTTCCCACAATACGACTCGTTTTTCGAACGGGTGTATAAACATCAAGTACATATACATGTATTTATAACAATAATTATTGTAGAATATTTACGAAAAGGCTTCACAACAGTCTCAGAAAATATGATTCTAGTCTCGAACAAGTAAATATATACTGTGCAATGCCTCCAGAGCGTCACTCACTTGAGCAACAACATCTCTTCATCAACAGCATGGATTTCCCTTACGCTACGATTTATCTGTTAATTTAAACTCTCTAGAGCAACAACATCTCAACAACAACAAACTATTGCTTCTCCAAAAGGGTGTTGCTTTGGAGGGACCGCACTGTGCTTGATAATAGATTTGAAATATTGATGTAATGCGCAGTCAGTCAGCGGGAAAAATGAAATATGACATCATTGAATCAATATATAGATAATTATGTTTAAGTAGTTCTATTATATATTGTGGTTGATATTTGTAGAGTTCAGAGATGGGTAAGTTAGATAAAATGATAACTTGTTTGAAGAATAATATAAACACTTAAAACGTTCTATTATTATTCTAAAAACACACTTGCAGACTACTGTATGTATCAATTTCTAAAGAAGCCACTTAAGTGATTAAGATATCTTACATTTAAGAGCACTTGATTTTCCAGGTTACCGGTGAAAACACAAGATGCAAACAAGTGCTTGCGATGATACATGTTGCATCTAGAACGACTAAACTGTTTTTACGACTACCATCGTAAATTTGATGTATGCGTATTTATCACTTTGCAATATGTTTAGACGTGGTTCTCAAACAAACTTTTCCTGATCTAACGGCGGAGGAAGATGCCCCTCCAGGCGTACATATGGGTTGAACCATCGCACCATTCTGTTCTCTATTGTGATAGCTTCCTCACGTTTGAAATTTGACATGCCCGGGTGGGGGGGGGGGGGGTGGAGGTAGAACTCACAGCGGGGAGGGGCTAGGTATTGTTAGTCAGACATCATCACTACAGGACCACAGAGGGGAGGGGCTACGTATTGTTAGTCAGACAACATAGTCATAACCACATGACCACAGAAACCATCTTCTCGGCGATCCGAATCGTCAAACTCCATAAAATCAAATAAGGAGATATATTTCGCCTGTACTAAATATTTAAGCAAACCATGGAGTATGTCGGTGTTTACGTACAATAAAAATGCCTAAAACTTTTATTTTTGTATACGTTTATGGAGGTGATAAAATCTCGGAAAACTTCGACGGATTTTGCCAATCATGTCCTTAATATGTATGTCAACCTTCTTACCAAAATCAGCCAAAAATTCAAATTTACGGGCAGATAACTCAAACACGAGTTCGTCAACCTCCATGTTTTGTGTTGCAAATGTCTTTTAAATATTATTGACTATGTTGGTCACATACAAAGTAGAGTGTATGTAACAATAAAAAGTGTATAATCGCAAAGCATTTCTATAGAATCAAATATGTCTATGCTGCAATGCTGTATTGCTAATTCATATACTAAATCTTCATTTCGGTGATTACATAATATGATAAGTAGACTAGACTGTGTCTCGTAAATATCAATGGACTGGTTCCATATATTTCCATAAAAGCTATTGCTGCGAGTAATAACTAGAAACAATAATCGAAAAATAATTAGATCTGATATATTCTTATTACATAAGAAACAATATAATATGTAATTACTGAGAGCCATGAATGTATACATACACAATCAAGTGTATGCAAGTGTCTATGATATTTTGGAAAGAAACTATGTGGTAAGATAAGACTATGATCTAAGAATGATAAATTGATGATTAACGTGTTTTATGTAGTATACTCAGATATCAAATAATAAACTCGCAAATAAAACGCACAATCATCCTGTTAAGTAGGTGCGTTATTAACCGCAAAACGTTTACTTTAAACGTGCAATAGGAATTTAGCAACCGGATAATGTCATGCATGGTATAAATCAATTAAAAAACGTTCCTTTTATTCAATGTAATCTTTATTATGTGCATTAATTTGCTCATCAAATATTTTTATTCCAATTGCTCAGCGATTAGAAATGTTTATTTTATTGGGGGTTGGGTGTCTCTCAAGACGGCAATCCTTTCTCACAAATGATAAGATTTCAGTTAGTATAACATACTATTGCAATAACAAAGGGACTATGGCCAAGCATTGTGTTGATTGCCCAATACTTCACAATGCTTGCAGAATGAAACTCAAATCAAAATTACTTCGAATAGTTAGATGGGTGTACTAGGTTACTGCGTTCAGCAAGTGCAAACAAAATCATATAGTCATTGGCATCGGTAATACATTATACTTAATAATTTAAACAAGATTACTACGTCCTTGTACTATATCTTGGAAAACAATCAAGAAAGCCATTTCATACCTATAAAATAGATATTAATCGTATCCTTATGTATTCTGATAATATACTCGACCAGACTAGATTCCAGTTGTTTACGATTTTAAGAATTATTGCTCACAATAATTATGCTTTATGAAAGAACATAAAAAATATGTCTGGGAAATCGCATGGACTATACTAGCATATATAAACGTCATTAACCTTCTGCTCTTGGCTTGAAACAGACGTTTTAGAATCGCAAGGCCGTTGGCATCGAATAATTGGATTAAGAGTGTTTCGTAGATAAATAATAGATTTAGCAGTTGCTTGAAAGTCATGACAGGATTTACAGGTTCGATGTCTGGTTAATGTTTTGTGTTTAACAGTTCTATTCATATTAAAACAGCCTCTAACTGAAGATTATCTAGATCTTAACGCAGCATTCGGTCCATTCAATGTCCTATATGATCAATGTTTAAAACATCATTTGTGCCTTAGATAGAATTCTTACCTTGGGTAGTCACACTAGTATCAGAATCATTATGACGTCACAAAAATATAGCATTGGGGCATGCGCGAGTTATTTGTATTGCATTCCAAGACATTAATCAAAACACGGGTCTGAACAAAAGACTTACTTGATAATAAATGTTCTTAATGCAGGTTATATTCCCCGACGGTATCTTTTCATCTGTGAAAGATTCATGCTAAAACAAAAAAATGGCCACATTAATCATGATCTTAGAAGAGAACAAAATGAGCTCAGAATGCCGAGAAAATGATATAGTTCCAAATAGACAATAACAGTGAAGAATTAAACGAACCAGCATCATTCATTCAAATTAAACGATAGAAAATGTTACAATTGTACTTTTAACAGAAGGTCTATAAACGAGTTAGAAGCGTAAACATGCACGACAAAATACCAGTTTGGCGTTGGACTTCTCATCTTTGACCAAACTGAGCTCTTTCACAATTCATGATTATTATATTTACTATACCTGTCCGCGGTCTCAATTTGTTTTTGTTGTTTAGTTTTCCAGAAATGTTTTAGTTTAAGTAAACTAATAATGTATCTGATGTGATTACACTGTTTGTATTGCATTAGATATTGTATAGCACCTTCAGGTCATTATTTCTGCAATGTGCCACTAAATGAATTTACCAATTTGCTGACAGCTTCTTGCGTACTTTACCAGAAACCTAATTGAGCAACCCTCAAGTCGTCTAGACGGAAATAAGTGTGCCTCAAATAAAAAATGAAATCGAAAGTTATTTATCAATAAGTTAGAGGGTTTCTGGTTGTCTCATTTGCCAAGACGTTTAAAAGTTTGGATCAGTAGCGCGTGTCAAAGGAGTCTACAGAAGTGTTATAAATCTGTTATTAAATTGTTGGTATGAATTCTGAACGAGCAGAAACAATATTATTGTTGCTTGTAGTTTGTAAATTTAGATACAGGAATAATTATTCCATTAACTTACATACAAATATAGGAAGCATTGAACGCGATTATATATACACAATGCAGAATAATACAATACTGTCAACATAATTAAATATGCTGAATAAATGAAGTACTATGTAATACTTTTTGTAGTTGTTGATATAAACTATTACCAAAAGCTAGACAATCTAACTGAAGAGATTTTTGAGAAGAAGAAAAAACACTTGATACTGAACACTCAATCCTATCATCTTCAAGAGAATTATAGACTACATTGTTGTGACAAACAATAATTGGATTAAAATCTTTATCAGTCATTATAAGGAGATGAATGATTATCTTTTATTCGCCTGACTAAATCTGTCAACAGATTGCTATAAATAATGTATAAACTGCATCATATCAAAAATAGTATCTAGTAGGCAAAACATCGGCGTGATGAATTATTGGCATAAAATGACAAATGTAGCATCAACAAACTTTATCTATGCTATAATTCAAAGTATGTGTCGGTTGATAAGCCGCTATTACGTAAAAAGGAAAATGACAGTTATTGCCCGAACATATTAAGAACTTCAGCTAAGTTGGCGTAAACAAAATAATAAATCTTTATGGTTTTATAATCAATAGAATTCCGCCACAAATACTTGTGTAAATCAATTGAACCTAACTATGTCATTAAAATAATATTTAACACAAAAAAATCATGCTAAATGTACTTTAGTGGATATGTTAACAAGTCTGGTATAAATCGCTTCATTCAAAATTTTATCATATATATAAGATGAAATATTTTACAGATCTATGTCTGCTTCAACAATGTTTTAGCCACGTACCGTTCTGTTTGTTAATTGCGTTAAGTTTTCCGCAAGCAAGAAGGAATTTCTTTACATGAATAACTCGTATAAGCAATTGAGGACGAATAACCATCAAACAAATTGTCACAGCTAGTGCCAGTGCTTCAAACTCGCAACCCCTAGAATCGTAGACTGACCGTTTTACCGATTGAGCCATGCATGATGGCACATACACTTAAAGCATTCGTAGAAAAAACACACATGTAATAATTTCACATTCCCCAAAAAAATTACATTGTCCAAATCCCACTTGCACACATGGGAACATATAAAATGGAGGACATAACACGGTCTCCTGGAGGGTACGACCTTGGAATAGTGTGTACCGAAGAGGCAACTGAACGGAAGGAAAACGCCAGGAATTGTAACATTAGAATATCATCGCTTCTTCCGTAGGATGTCATTTTGAGCACATTTTGAATGGCGTCTTGCAATAATTATTGTTGACATGAAAACATCTAATTAGTAATAACTTTTTTCTCGCAAGAACGATCATAAGAAATTACCAACATAAGCACATTCACCGTTTAAAAGAGTATCCGCCGTTTGTCTTTTATTTTCAACGATAGACACATTTTAAATGTACAGTCAAACCTATGAACAAAGGCCACCCTTCGGAAAGATAAACATTGGCCATTAATAACAGGCGACCTTTATTGGAAGGTTATTGTGTTAAAAATAATCAATGACGGTCTCATAAAAATAGTTTTTATTCACAGGGTGGCATTTATTCGGAGGTGGTCTCAACCACAGGTTTTACTGTATTTATAATAATACACGTTGTATCATTGTAATAGGATGTTGATCCTTCCTCCTAATTGCCTTCAGTAATAAAATAAGTGAACCAGACAATTTATTCTGAATAAAACATAAAGCAAGTCACTTACAAATTCTTACATTCTTACCATTAATTTTACAATGTATATCTTAAAACGAAAATCATTACTTAAAAATGCCATCTAAAAATTACGTGTATCGCATGCAAAACGCTATGTTGATCATTTATTCATTGTTTCGACAGTTTTTATCTTCTTTTGCGGCAGGAATCTGCAGGTGATTCCATTTTTAATTGATCTGCACGTAGATACCATTTAGTTCCTCTTTTAATAATCCAGGCATGCACCCAAGACGAGCACAAATGACAGTTTGACAAATGAATCATTAAATATCTCGACGAAAAGCTCTAAAAACGCGATTATTTGATCTACAAACACAAGAACATTCCATAGTAGATAGCAAGCAATAAGAGAACCGATTACCCATTATAAAATAGGTCGAAGAAAAAAAACCCGGCCAACTACGTGTCGGCACTGTTTCTACCACCGTCACTATAGCCTTATGTACACTGTCTATAGAAGACAACACGCATTGTCCTAAACACAACTTTGTCTTGTTTTAAATAAATCCATAGAAAAACGATCCCGTTGGAAGAACCAAACAACGTGCTTTTTGACGTCAACGTGGCTTTACCTAAAGCTCATGTCGTGAAAACTATCACGTCAGTTGATTATGACATGCTCTCAGCTAAAAATAAGTTATGATTAGTTTGAGACCAAACGGTTCCAAATCCTTTGTAAGAGTACTGTTCAGATTGAATGATATACATGTACGTTTTTGCATTCGATTCAAACAAACGATCAATCTGATGTATCATAAGACAATTTTTAAACGAACTATTTTTTTCACGAAATTCCAAAAATCACTCCAGCTTGGGCCTTGCAGAAATTAAAAATTTTGTCAACAAATAAAATTTCTTAAAACTGCTTTATATATATACAAAATGTACAAGCTAATGATGAATCGCCAATCAGGTAATTTTGGCGGACGCAGCCAAGGACCACGCAAAACTACCAAACATTAACACAAATTTTGTAACATGATTAATCTATAACAAGAAAAACTACACGAAAACGTTATATGTAGACGAATTACAAGAAGCATTTCGGTTTATGTTTTTTTTTGTATGAAGTTGCTTTTTTCATAAAGGATATTGACTGTATATTATATTCAATCATCCATTTTGGAGAGTATAACATATTAACATGATATGAGTTATATACATATATTGGCAATCATGAGTATTTGACAAATGAATAAATTCATGTATATAGTTCACAAGCACATGGTAATATCAAACCCTACATCAATCAAATAGAATAAACCCTAAATGTTAACAAATTCACCATAATCGGCTATGATACAACCACATTGAACTTCAAATAGCATTTCAGATATTATGCCACACAACAACTTATCTAGGTCAACATCACAAAGCAATGCTGCATCACCATTAGTCAAACAAATGGCCAGGATTACCCAAACTAGTCACAGACACTATACTATATATCCACAAACAACTAGAATAAACTTGTACCCATGACTAAAATTCGTCTAGAAAATGCATAATGATTTATTTCAAGTAAAACATGACTTGTATTGTTGCTACAAATGTGTTCTAGAGATGCCATGTTTTATCAATATTCCCTTTGCATTGTCTGTGTATAATGAACTACAACAAATGTTACTAAATACCTCACCTTTCTTAACTTTAGGTATGATTAATTTGAATTACCATCATGAAGCAATTACTACGCAACAATACTTGTGTCTCTCTTTATTGATTTGTGTCAGTAAGTAGATTATAAGTGGGAAATAACAGTTTTATCCTGCGCATTGACCCACTTAGGCTGGCTGCCGTCGTACTATGCTACGTAAAAGTACGACCCTACCACGTAGTGTAAGGGGCAGGTAATCCAGGGATTGACTGTCTATGTGTGTTTCCACCATTAAAATGATTTCCTTCAAAATTAAAAACTGAATCGTATACGAAATTGGGCGCTACACGGTAAACATTTACTGTGGATTATTTCAAGGTATGTACTATTTTAAATTTATTGCACATAAAACAACATTAAAACATGATCGATACTAAGCATAATTGAATACCAAAACGAGCTTACAAATACAGATATAATTATATGCTTTTTGTTCTTCTTAACGTCAAACATGGTGAGGTTAATGAAGAAATGTTTATTTAGTTTAACCATCAAACCTGTGACAGATAGCCTACATTCGGAGGTCATATCGTTCTAATAATTAATGACATTTTTTCTTAAAAGAATGGAATTTATTCAGAAGATGACCTCTGCTCGGAGTTGATCCCTACCGCAGACTTGACTGTATACTATTTTATTCATATAACAATTATGCTGCTGAAGAGTGTTTTCAGAAGTTGTTTAGAATAAGCAATATGCTGTCCACATGCTGAATATAGATTTCCAGCCACGACCGAAGATTTAACCAAACCCTACAGAATGAAATAAGCGAAAGATAATATTTTACAGTTCTGAATCTATACAAAGTGTGTAGTTGGTTAGATGTGATATTATTTATACTTATAGAAGCAAACTATAGGCAAATTAGGCATCAAAAACTAGCATCAGTATTATATATCCGTTAATATATATTGGCTGCACTTTAATTTGTTTTGTGCAATCATATCAATGATATTTTACAGCAAATTGATAGGACCATCTTGAATTTGACTTCCAATCTTTACTCTGAAGCCTAGTCATATTCAAATACACAACCATGTCCCATCAGAATTACAGAACAGATTTTCTATCAAAACTTGAAAATCCGTTTGAACATCTGAAGGTTAACTGCAAGTAGAAATAATGGTATTTTGCAGCGAATCCTCAATACCAGCGGAATTTAAGACTATGACAAATTCACAGGGTGGTATCACAGACGCTATTTTCTGTTTTGGAAGAGCGAGAATTTCGGATTAACGAGTGTTTTTGCTAGAGACATTTCCAAGGCGCTACTCCACCAGGAGTGTGTGATTTGTCATCACGAATTTTTACTGTTTCTCAGTTTGTTGGGTTTTTAGTAGGCTGGTTTCTGTAAAGGTAGTATTTTAGAGAAAGTGCCATTTTTGTATCTGTTTGTTTTCTTTTCCTATTTATAATTTATTTAAATTAACTTAAGTAAAGCGATATTTACACCATAAACGTAAAACCTAAGTTTCTATGATATCTTTAAAGCAATTACATTTGGAACAGCAATCGAACAAGCGAGCTTTATCAAACTCAATAAATTTACGAGCGCTATAATCTTGGTTGATCAAAAACAGAAACGTTAGTTCGGGACCCAGGCGCGGAAGATTTCACCCAATGCACATTTAACTTAAAATGAAGATATATCGAACGCAATTACCCCACCCAACTCAAACGAAGACTACACGAGGGGAAAAGTTGCTTATAACCGAGTATTTGTGATACGCATGGACGGTAACCCCGAAAAACTAGTACTACACAACGCATAAAGTAAAGATATGTTTTATTGATATCAGGTAAGGACATAAGAAGAATGATTTAATATTGTCAGACACTAACTAATATTCGAATAAACATGCAACCTTCGTGAAAGCGGACAGATGTTTAGGACTTGGTATTCGATGTGTCAGATATGCATTTCGGCGGGAGATTCAGGTAGACACAGTTGTACATTTATATCAATTACTAAGTAATGATTACAAACTATGTAATCAGAATGCAACTAGATTTAGTATACAGTTATATGATGACAAATGAATCCTTAAATATTTTACGGAAACTATCATCTTATTAACCGATTTAACCGAATTACAAATGCCATGAAATATTATTGTACTTAACATAGAAATATTACTTGGAGCATCTGGGAAAACCACATTCGAATAACAAGGCTGCTGGGAAGATATTTGAGTAGGATATAAATAGTACAGTACAACCTCCCCAAAGCAACACCCTTTGGGAGTAGCAACATTATGTTGCTGTTGAGTGGTTGTTATTCTAGAGAGGTTAAATCAATAGCTAAATCGTGCAGTGGGAAAAACACATGCTGTTGTTGAGGGGAGGTTGTTGCTCAAGAGAGGGCCGCTCTGGAGAGGTTGTACTGTACATGGTGCTACAGATTCACATTGTTTCAATAGTGTCACGCCTCCTTTCATGAGTATTTCAATTATAAACTGGCGGGCATTTGACTGCCGACTTCTTCACCTGACTAATCAGCGATAACTAGAGGACAAATTATTTTTTTAACCCAGTCGTTTCAGATAACATATGCTCCCACTAAGGTTATACAGACAGACGTGTGGATGGACGGACGGACGGACTCACTGAAGTGACGTTGTTGGGTACCGCCTTTGATCTTCTTTTGATTTTCTGAACCCCACAAGCAACTTTTCTGCACCCCATAAGCACAAATTTTCCCCACAATGTAGGTTTGTACGTACTGGAACCTCATAACGACAACTTGTACTTACCCTAACTCTAACCCTAACCCCATAATGACACCTGGGTGAATACGGACAGACGAGACGAGTTATGCCTTTGATCTTATTTTGATCTTTTCAACTCCACAAGCGCAATTTAACTTCGCAATGGCAGTGTCAACTTGTACTACCCTTACCCCATAATGACCCTTGGATATGTGCGAGCGGACGGACAGGACAGCTACAAATACAGACAGACAGACAGACAGACAGAGCAGGCAGGCGGCAGGCAGACAGACGGGAAGGCAGACACAGACATACAGATTAGTATATGAAATGCTCACCATTTTATGGTATATTTTATATTAAATCTAAATATTATTTACGGATGTATCTTATCACTAGACATACATTAAGAAGAAGAAAGATCTGTCTTTATATGACTGCCATGATAAAACAGTCAAACCAGTACGTAGGCGAAGGTAGTCTCCTTGAGTTCTTCTTATAAAATGTCATTCTATTGAAACATGAACAGTAAATGTTACATTGTAAAATTCAACGTATCCCTAGAAACAAATACGAACACTATATTTAGACGTTAATGTAGACATATATTAAATACATATGCTACGGTAAAATTGATTTACGCATAAAAATACTCTCAACCGTATTTGGAATATTCCATATTCACCGACGTTTATTTAGGTTCAATTGAGATTTTAAATGTTTTACAAACTTAACAATTCAATAAAACAAAGAACTTGTAAACAATATTTTAACTGTGCCTGAAAGCAAGCCTGGTTCCAAATATTCCTTGAAGAATAACGTCTGCAAAATAGTCATAAAACTGAAGCCTGGTTGATTACAGTAAAAGTTCATCTAGCCCAGAGGTTATTGAACCTGAGAGCAGTCTCTGACCTCAAATCTCAATTTCATTGTCTAATAACCATGGTTGAAAAGACAGAGTTAACGTTGATTAAATTTTAAAAAAAGTTTCAAATCAATTATGTCGCCACACTAATATCATTATTGTCTGACGATAAAAGACTCAGATACATTTCAAAGTCCCATAAGCTTATAAATTTATCGGTCTTAATAGTTTCTGTTTGTCCTCTAACAGAGGAATCCGGTGTGTTTTCCGCCTGTGCATACTTTATAGCAAGAAAAGTGTTTCCGAAACCAATATCATATTTTTTTCAATATCATTGAAATAGAACAGATGTGTTTTCCCGCAGTCATATTATGCACACGGCTTGAAGTGACGTCACGCAATCTATATATTTCAAGTTTACAAAAGCAAAATTCACAGCGAAATGAGTGTCTTTAGAAGAAAAAGGACTCGTTTCGTTGGTAAAAATTGTCTTGGGATAATATCAGCAGTTACTTGTTTTTTTTGTATATATTTTCTATTGCAAAACGCTAATGGGACTTTAAGACAAGATATGAGATTTAAGCTGGGAGTTTATAACCTTGGAGCCTGTTTGTTTTGTTGTTGATGTGGAGTGCAGTGTTACTGTGTACAAAACATTGAATCATTTTCCAAGCTCATATCCCATAATTAGTTTTCTGATGTTTCCATATAATGAGGATAAAACAATGTAATCATAAAATGTACATCATTTCAGTAGAAATTTGATCTGAATATGTCATAATTATAATTAGCGATATCATTACAACCAGAATTATTTGAGAGTGAGATTTGAGTCTTTTATACAACCATAGGACCATGTACTAGCATATTGTACAATTCCTATAATGACAGTAAATCAATTTTGTGTTAAAGAGTTACCCGAGATCCAATAAATTCATTGTATTGAAATAAAAGTATTGCAGCAAAAATGTCTGAAATAGGACGATAGTCCGTCATATGAAATACGTATAGTACATTAGCCTAGTATATAAACGGTACAAATTATTTTTTTTGATTTAATGCTGTTTTTCAACTATACATCAGTTATATATGGTGCCACCTAACAAGTTTTCATGAACTGTATTTGAATCAGTACTAACTCACCCATCACAAATGAACCGGAAACTTGTGGAGGAAAATCGACAAATTTTCATGGAAGGGTTATGACCTGCGGCGACCGGGAATCGAACCTGGATCGCCGAGTAACAAATCCAGTGCACTGGACCACTGCTCTAAATAAATGGTGCAATCATACACAGATTAAAATGAAGTGTTAATGACTGAATGAATAGTAGGCAACGAATCATCAGAAAAATATATTAGCATATTAACATAGAACCAAATTCACTGTCCAGACCGCAAATCCTACAAAGGAACCATAATCGTAGAAAATACCAAAAACTTTATAATGATGACAACAAGAACTCGGCACAGTTCATATATAACAAAGCCAATGAAAAAAGGTTGTGTTTTAAAACACAATGCTGTTACAAAAAAAAAACAGAAAACAGGCCAAAAACAATATGCCCCTTCATCTATCGAAACGGGGGACATAAAGAGAGAACCAATACAGCACAAAAAGACAAATATGTACTATACTGTGGAATCATTAATTTTCGTTGGGGATTTAATTTCGTGGATCGGCTCATCCACGAAATCAAATCCCCACGAATTTAAATGCAGAGATATAGCAGTTCGTTTAAAAAATCAAAATCCACGAATTCATGTCCGAACGAAACAGCCATTTTGTAAAAAACACGAAAATTGAGCCCAACGAAAATAAATGAAAATACAGTATCTCTGAGGTACCTTGGATCGGTATTTTGCTAAAATCGAATATGAGCGACTATCACTAGTTCAGACCTAATGAATTATAGAAGAAGGATGTGTTAGTTCAAACCAGAACCCTGCTAGAGCAAAATGTGTTTGTTCGTAATTAGTTCTTTTTTCTGATTTTAGCTTGTAAAAATCTTTGAAAACATGCCATTAAATTGTCTACGGTGTTTATGTCATAAATAGGATTGATGCAAACTTGGCAATAACTGAAATGGAATTGACACATACACATATATGCGTCTTACAAGAACATTTGATCATATATTCTCTGGATATCTTATCAAAAGTTTTATTCATTGGGGTAAAATCAAATCGATGTTATCATTAGTAGTCTAAACTGTAACATAATGCAAAACATTTCTTTTGTATAATGCTTCACCAAACCCGTGTTTGTCAATTGTAATGGGAATGGGTGATGTGTTTGATTGCAAACATAAACCTCTCAGCAGTCGAACTTATATTGGTTACATTGGGGAGATAATGACGGAAAATCAGAAATTACGAGATGTTGATATACTCATTGATGTCAAGGTCTGATTGTAATAGTTGAACCAGACAGGAGAAAAGAACTGCTGTTTTTTTACAATTATTAATGACTGTCTCAAGACGAACATTACGGTAAACCTTCCTAGTATACTGAGACGATGCGTACAATATTATTCTTGAGTCTTTCGAAAACATATTCGTAAATCAGTCATCAGCTATAACGAGATACTGAAAAAGGTTCGGTTCACCCCAGCAATCAACGGTTATTTAGTTAATATATAGGCCAGCTTCCCTGGATTTCATTCAGGCCTTTACCAGTACTAACCACATTCTACCCACAAGCTTGTGCCAAGCTACCCCGCATTATTCAGAAGTGGAGGACAATTTAACATGGGAAGTAATATATAAAGTCAAATTTGTCACGGACAGTGTGAGCCTCGCCCGGGGTTCGAACTCACGACCTCTCAGTAGACAAACGCTCTAACCACTGAGCTAGCCGGGCGGGCCCCATGACATGTAAAAGAGACAAACTCTTATTTCTATTGCGATCCTTTGAGTTGACGGTAAGAACAAATGACATCTAGAACGCCATTACTGGATCCAATTCATGGTTTGTATGAAAAGCCCCAAAAAAATCTATTGATAAAGTCACCTTTAAAAAAATTGGTTTTCAGTCGGACGAATGAGCAATTAACGATTCCCTGAGCCCTTTACTATATATACGGTACCGACATATAATGTTTATGAAAGATGTTTACCAATCCACAAACTGATTCTAACTGGTTTAATATGCAACCGCAAACTATTATTTCAGAAGAAGAAGGTCTAATAATGTAAACATAATTATCATTTTACTTTATGTCCTTATCCTTTATGTATTTATTGGCTTTAGTACCAATTTACCAATTTCAATCACAGAAAAAATCATTACTGCATAAACGCTTTAAGAGATAGCAACAAATCATATCAAAGTTATGGTCAATGTTTATTGTTTAGAAATATTTGAAGCACAGCACACAGACGCCATTTTAATCAGCTTAATGAGTGAAAGATACATTTCAAAGACGTGAAAACCGCAAAAGAACAGGTTATATGCATTATTTAATGTTTTGCACCGTGTTCCAACTGAAAATGATAGTTTAATGGCTCTAACGATTAAAGATCGTGAGACGTTTTGTTATCATTTTAATGCATAAATTCAAAAAACAAACAAAAAATGTATCTCAATAGTTGTATTTATCTCCCCGCAGCGTATTGTGCACTTTTTGCAGAGCATGTGATGTAATTATGGCTTCATGATACCTTTGTGAAACGAGATTAATTCATTAGACTAGATATCTCATTCATTAAAATAGATAATTTTGTATATGTCTGAATATAAGGCTATCCTTGTTTTAATGATGTATTTCGTACGGATCCATGCACGATGTACTGTGGAATCATTCATTTTCGTTGGGGATTTAATTTCGTGGATTTCGAGGTTCGGCTCATCCACGAAATCAGATCCCCACGAATTTAAATGCAGAGGTAAGGCATTTCTTTTCAATAATCAAAATCCACGAATCAATGTCCCCAACGAAAATAGATGAAAATACAGTATATAAAACTAATGCAGCGAGAAAGTCAAATGTAAATTGCAGAGATAAACATTTTGATGAGATAATAGTTATAATAATAAAAAGAATTAATGTAAAAAATGATTATGTTACAGAAATGTAACTAGATACAAACATAAAATTGTGTGGTATCAATTTAATGTGATTAAACATTATGACGGGTTATTAATTGTTTTACTCAATCTCATTTTGTACTACCATCTTGTCTGTCCATCACAGAGACATGTGTTTTGTGCTAGGTCTTCCATGATAGAATAATTCCTTGCACTTCACGACTGTAAGTTCGAGTCCGGCTCGGGACCTTGTGAATATCACATGTAAAGAAACTGTCAAAACTAAGCCTTCTAAAAGGAATGTAGTTAGATCTATAAGCCAGATGTTGGCCTTGGGTCTCCCTCTGTCGCTGAAGCAGAAAAAAACGCCAAAAGACTCTGACTGTTGGAGCTTTTTAAGCACCATTGTATAAAAGCTTTCATATTCAACATTTGTACACAGACGATGTATAACTTGCATGTTTTTTTGTTGATAGTACAGGTGGATAATACATTGTGTAAACATGTAAACACTTATGGTTATGTTATTACAGTCAGACAGAAAAAAATCGTTTCTAAGTATAATGGCAATTATGATTTTTGTTTAGTTAAAAAACAACATAAGATTTTAATGGCATTGCCCAACGAAATGTACAAACTTCGCATAATACACGCGTATATGAGAAATCGTCTTTATGTGTGGTAAAATTTTAATTAAGCTGATATTTTGACAATTTTGGTCAACATTACGCAATCCTATATCACACTGAAGACTCAGTCAGATAGATACATTAAAATCTCAGAAAAACGGAATTCCCTGAAAGTCGGACGATTTTTCAAGTCCCATTATTTTCAGAATTTATAAGAAATTCTCTGAAAACCGGAATTCTCAGAAACCTGGTTTTAGGGGTTTTAATGTACATGTAGTTTATAAACGTTCATTGCACGAATGTTTTATCAACTTGATAAATGTTATTTGAAACATTTTATACAGACTCTTATATACCTTAGTATAACTTTATTAAAATGCGATAAATGGGAGCTATATAAGTAGTTCTATGGTAATGTAAGGGAACTAATTGTTGACTTTGTATGAGGAAAATCCACGAGCTTTCCGAACAACCCTCGTATGTCACCAATGAGATGGTTATACTTGTAGTTGTATTTCTGTGGAATACTTAATGACATAAAGAGAGAACCAATACAGCACAAAAAGACAAATATGTACAGTAACTATACTGTGGAATCATTAGTTTTCGTTGGGGAGTTAATTTCGTGGGTCGGCTCATCAACGAAATCAAATCCCCACGAATTTAAATGCAGAAATATAGCATTTCGTTTAAAACATCAAAATCCACGAATTTATGTCCCAACGGAACAGCCATTTTGTAAAAAAAGCACGAAAATTGAGCCCAATGAAAATACAGTATTAAGTAGTTCTATGGTAATGTAAGGGAACTAATTGTTGACTTTGTATGAGGAAAATCCACGAGCTTTCCGAACAACCCTCGTATGTCATCAATGAGATGGTTATACATGTATTTGTATTTCTGTTGAATATTTAATTACATGTCACAATGTATATGAGGGTTGATAAAAAAATCCTATACTAGGTCCATATATTTGATATGCATACGATAATAGTAACCAACTTTCAGATAAACTAGCCCAGTAACAATTCAGTATCATCAGATCAAATTGCGTATTTCAAGTAAAACTATTTGCAAAAGAGAAAGACGAAGTTTGTTACATGGACAGTATTTTACATTCATACAGCTGTGATTACATCGCTTGATGCCTGTAATTCTACATATTTCAAGAAACAAAATCTTCTTGACAGCTAAACAAGCGCATTCATCAAACGATACTAGCAATTATCTGCCTCTCAGACATTTAATACTTCAATAGATGTCCTGTCAGTCAGTATTAGCCTATCACATATCTCATACAAGATAACTATAAATAGACCAACAACGTCATTGAAACAACATAAACATTCAACCTTCTGGCTTAATCATGTTGTGCAATATCTTCAACAGAAAAAGATACAAACTTTATTTTACTTGCGATTTATTCCTGTCAATTAAGACATGTTCAGTGTATTATTGTGTGCTATGGTATTGCATTTAGTGTCTTGAGATGTTTGGGAATACATGGTGGTAAGTTGAAAGCAGGGGAGAGCACAAATTGATCAATAGATGAGTTGTTATTATGTTTAGAAACAATGCGTATACTCGTACATTTGCGAATTCGTGCTTTTTTACAGAAGAACAGAACAAATACTTTGTTACGTGACTCGAGCCTTTTTTAAAATAATTGTGTGAATGTTCTATGTTTCCTTGTCTGCTGTAGAGAGAGTTGCGCTGGAGTTGCACATTTCCTTGCAATTTTTCTAATTTTCAATGTATTGTACAATATGAATCTAAATGGCTTTAAACAAAATTTAATAATCGATGTATCATGTGAAGATTTTGTAACAGTAGCTATAGGACTCGGCTTTTCTTAATAAAACACCGTGTCCACGAACTTCTGGATCACCCCTCGTACAATACGACTTTTCCGTGTGAATATTTCAATAATTATTACAATATGTATTGAAAATTTCCTAATTAGTCAAATGATATAGGTAAAGATCATACGCATTGGTCCAATTGACAAGGTTAATACATGTCAGTCACCTAAGTGTGTATCTCTATAAGGTAGTTATATATTATTAGGGTTGCTTCCAGTCATCAAACTGAATCAGAGAAGAGCGAAATTCAGTTAAAACCAATTTTTATACATTCAATTCCCATGACAGTCTATCGACCTTAACCATGGACATCAGACATAAATTCAATTTAATAGAAAACATTGCGACAAAAGCACGCATCAATAACATATCACCATTACAGGCTGTCTATCAGTCATCAGGGAACTGTAATATTACCCGTGAGAAGAACGCCATCAAATTGACTAAAGTTTTACTTTGTTCTCACGACTAAAAGGACATTTTTTTCTACTGTGTGTTTATTTATTTGGGTTTAATGCCGTTTTTTCAACATTATTTCAGTTATATATGGTGGCAACCAGTTTCTCCTGGACTGTTTTCTAACCAGTACTAACTTACCCTCCCACAGGGAGACGGCAACTTCTTCACATGTGGAGGAAAATCGACAATGCTTTCAAATTTTCATGGAAAGGTATATTAGTAACCTGGCAGGACCGGAAATCGAACCCGGGTCATCGCCAGGTTTCAAAATCAGCGTACTTACCACTGGATCACGGCCGCGGCATTTCCACAGTGTAATAAGTATATTCGACCCTTAAAGTTTGAGTATAGCACGGTGCTGAGCCGGAGTTAGCTCATTATTCATGTACTACCTAGAGTATACTCACAGGAAAAAGGAAGTTTGCATAATATGGTTGTATGGAACATTCTTTATACTTATAGAAGCAAAATATTGTATCAGCAAGTGCAAGTTACAATACATTTCTGCGAATAATCGCTGTTCAAGCGGGCAACATACATTGTCTCAGCGACAGAAACTTTCAAGTACTAGAAATAAGACATACACAAGACATTATATATCTGACTAGGCTATTTCTGCATAATTTGTAGATGTTATTTCGAGGTTATTAACAAATAACCTCATTGTTCCTGGGAAAATAACAGTATATCAGTTATGTAACGATTATTTATCTTTTTTTCGAAATTGAGATAATTTAAAGTGGTGCTCGCAGATATTCATTTATTTATATGGTATGATCGTTTCCATCATGGGAAACATTTTAGGCTGTGTTTCTATTTCCAATCAGAATTTTGATTTCAGAATGTGCTTAACACACAAACAAAGAAACAAATATATGTCTTTTTCAGATAATGAACGCTAACATAATAGACATGTATACTAAGCTCAAGAAATTGTGTTGTTAATTCGCGCTTAATTGAATGAAAATATGGAGATGTTGTATAGATCTACATACGGTCGATAATTGAAGGACTGAGTGCAAGAAGATACGTATCTACTTATTAATCTAAACGGCGATCGGACATTTATGCATTCACCCCTAAAACCCGAACTAATTTCTACTTATCGAATTTTCCAGAAAAAAAACGGTACAGATAATCGAACCAAATTATGATGATGGTGAACAATTATTCAATAAAATCTACTTAAGAAGTTACATCGCTATATAATATATTTTTTCTGGAGGTGATTATGTCATGTGTGTGTCGTCGACCATACAACCAGTCAATTAAATGCCCACAAGAGGTTTTATGAAATTTGAACTGAAATTTGATAGTATACGAAAATAACAAAAACATTGAATTATTTTGATTTTTGTCGATTTTAATGAGTTGTGTATAACATATTAAGACATATCACTTCCAATTGTTGACGCTTTCTGGGAAAAAAGCAAAGGTACTACGGGCATATTGAGATGTTATTTAGGAGGAGGGAGGGGGGAGGTTGAGAAAGGAACTATCTTTGATTTTTTGGAAAAGTGTAACTTTGATTATAATTATGTACTTTTTTGAAGCTTTTTTTATTTATATTTATAGATAGGAGTGCATTTGTTGCAGTGGAACAATTCAGACACATGACTAATGCATTCACGAACAAAATAAATGCTATCAAACAAAACAGTATTCCACGAAGTAACCCCCGTCCCGTATAATGGTCTTGACGTTTATAAAGCTGTAAAGACTTTAGGGTTGTTTTAGTTTTTGCACTAGTGCCTTCTTTCTTGCCTACCATTCTGTCTCATAAAGATGTCTGCATGTCAGACACATGGCACGCACAAACGATCCATAACTTAGTTACGGGTGTAATTGAGTACAGTATGCAATGATTAAGTAACTAATTTAATAATCGAATATAGGTAAGTTATCAGGGCTTGTATTTTGGTGAATTAACAGTCAGCTACAAATAGCTCATTAATTTGAAGTTACAATTAGTGTTAATTTAAAGCAAAACAATAAAATCTAAGATATCTACACAATAATTCACACTTCTAAGTTTGTCCCGGTACGATAATAAAGATTATTTTGAATATTTGTAACAAAGGACATGGTTTAGAGCATGAACCATGGTTTAATGAATACACGTACGCAATGAGTTTCATTTTGGCTTAAAATGTGATTGCAATGACTATAATCTTCTTTGCAAGCAATTTGAATTGCATGTGATACACTTATTCAGACTGTCGGACATACTTTTTGCTTATCAAGGCACGTGTTTGTTAGCATTGCAAGACAGAACCAGATGAATACGAGGACTTGCTGTTGCTTTTCTGGAAACATTAAATGTTTGAGATTATTCCTAAGTGTATGCCTACTCGATTTTAATCGTATTCTATTACAATGTATGTATATAATTCTGTATTATCAGACTTTAGTTCATTTCCTGTGAGGAATAGAGTTCAGTCTTAGATCTTCTCTTAGGTGAGTACTTCAAACAAAATGTGATTTAATTGGTGATACTTTGGAAGATTTCATCAGTTTTGAATGGAATATACAGAAGTTAAGATATAATGGTTTTGTATTGACGGTTGTACCTGTAGCCCCGCCCAACTTCATTAAACGACTACTTATATAAACACTAAAATATTCATTACATTGATCATTTCTTTGGACTGGTTTTCATAATTTCTTCTACCACAGAAAACATTCTAATGAATTATTAGAACCTCTATACATTGTACTAACTTCGTTCTAAAAGGCATACATGTTGTCAAATTATCGAGATTTAATTGTATATGAATTACACCATTACGATACAACATAGTTGTACAGTACACAAAAGTCGCTCAAATTCAACCAACGGGTATCCACGGTCCTGGAAAAGGTTTCTCAGAAGGCGATTCTTTAGAAAGCGGATTGAGGACAAACATTAAACACATGGTGACGATTAATATATGCCAGCACCAAATGTTTTCACAACGCGTTTGGCTCCAGAGGCCAAGAATAAAATAATTATTTATTTATTCTGAAAGTGTGTGACTGGCTTGAAGTAGTTTAAAAATAGTCTGAGTATCGTTCTAAGGCCTACGGATTTCAGAGCTTGCCAAAGTTATGATGTTTGAAAACAATTGCTGCTTGTCAGGTCAAATTTTGCCGACATCTAAATGAAGGATGATAAGGGAAGAAGGTAATCATGATGTTCCGACATCATACAGGTTATCATGGTATGGAAATAAACAACTAAATTTTAGGCGTGGCAAAAAAAAAAAAAATTTCCATATTGCTTATCGTGTCTAATCGTTATGTTATTTTAACTGAGCAGAAAATACGGATACCAAAGGTTGTAAGGTATTGTGATATTGTTACCATCCCTTAACCCTTGTAAATATTTCGCTTCATAAATACTAGCCTAGTTCTGCTATTAATTAATAACCAATTTATCATTCGCTATCGATCTGCACTATCCTATACACTGTTGGTGTTCTGGCATTCCGATTTATCAACTCTTAACCCCTAAACCCTGATAAGCTCCAATTTCGCCGTTTGTGGGATTTTTAGCAAATAAATTTGCCCATTGTTTTTTTAGAGCAAGTTTTAGGCCAGACGACCAACATCTAAAAAAGATATAAAGAAATAAAAGTTATATACACATTTTCAAGTGGTTTGTCCACGGAATTTTCAACTACAGTAATAAAATAATTCGATCTGAAGAATTAAAATCTTCATTTATCGCTATAATTAAGTGCATAACAGAATTATTGGATATTCCACAATAAATGGCATCCTTGAATAGTGAATTATTTATTATTATTATTTATTTCAATATAAAAAGCATATAAAACATGGTACATATATCATAGACATTAGATTGCCAAAAATGAAAATACATAGAAATATTAAATGAATAAAAGTTTTAAAATATTGTAATTAATATAAATATCATCAATGTTTACTCTAAAATAAAAAAAATCATATTTAATAAGTAGTGGGAACCATGATTGTCAACTTTACATACCAAGGATGACACAAAAAAGGGGAAACCCCTTATTTCCATTGTGGTCCTTCTATATGGGATTTGACCCAGAGAGGCAAATGCAGATATATATTAATTTCTAGATCTATAATTATTTTCTTTGTAATAAGTATATTATTTTTCTAGTAAATACATTTTTGTAATTCTATAATAATGATAAGTAATCATAATAGGATTAATAATTTTATGATTTATTATTGTTTTGACGGAATTTCAGACAGTTTTAAATGCCATTCATTGTTATTTGATATTGCTTAATATGTGAAATTATATCAATGCATGATATCTTAATTTGCTTAGTGTTTATACAAGTTTCGTATTATGTTGTAGAACCCAAGAGGGGAGTTTTTTTCTTTTACCGACATAAGGAGCCATTTATGAGCATAAGAAGTTATAGTTAATCACCATAAGAAGTTGTACCTCATCTACGCAACACATTAGTTCCTATCAACATAAGAAGTTGTACCTCATCTACGCAACAAATTAGTTCCTATCAACATAAGATGTTGTACCTCATCTACGCAACAAATTAGTTCCTATCAACATAAGAAGTTGTACCTTATCTACGCAACAAATTAGTTCCTATCAACATAAGAAGTTGTACCTCATCTACGCAACAAATTAGTTCCTATCAACATAAGAAGTTGTACCTCATCTACGCAACAAATGAGTTCCTATCAACATAAGATGTTGTACCTCATCTACGCAACAATTTAGTTCTTATCAACAAAAGGAGTTGTACCTCATCTACGCAACAATTTAGTTCCTATCAACATAAGAAGTTGTACCTCATCTACGCAACAAATGAGTTCCTATCAACATAAGATGTTGTACCTCATCTATGCAACAAATTAGTTCTTATCAACATAAGAAGTTGTACCTAATCTATGCAACAAATTAGTTCTTATCAACATAAGAAGTTGTACCTAAGCTATGCAACAAATTAGTTCTTATCAACATAAGAAGTTGTACCTAATCTATGCAACAAATTAGTTCCTATCAACATAAGAAGTTGTACCTCATCTACGCAACAAATTAGTTCCTATCAACATAAGAAGTTGTACCTCATGGTTTGAAAGTCCCGGTATTTTCACTATTATGTGATCTAGGTATAATTATGTTAATTTTTTTATATCTTTTTTTAAGTAGATTTTTGAAGACTTTAAATCTTGTTCTGTTACTCAATAAGGTTTAGTCCGTAACAGTATTTGAACATAAGATGCTTTACATATAAACTGTCCATATTGTGAAGTAAGAGATGGAATTAAAACATTGGCAAAGTGTCGACAGAGACATGATAGGTGTATATATAGTGTATAAATACAATAACAGGTTCTATGCTTCAATGGGCTTTACACCGTTTCTCATCGAAATTTCAGTTATATACAGCGGCAGCTTCACCTATTCGGTTTTCTACCAAGTACCACAGACTGTATTCTAACTACATGTAGTAATTATTCCCCTTTCCACAAAGAGCCGGCAATTTCTCCTCAGTATATGGGGGGGGGGGGGGGGGGGGCATTAATATGTTTTTCTTCATATTTTCACATGTGTGTATGGAATGCCGCGATCGCAATTCGAATCTGGATCGCATGGAAATGAGTTCAGTTCACTAATCACATGGTCAAACAACCTGCGATTAATTACGACAATCAAGGCTATAAAAAAACATTATACGTATTATTCAGGTAAACGTAAATAGCTATTGTCTATGTCTTAGAATTTAAATGATAGGTAGGTACAAGGTTCCTATTACAACTTGTTAGCAATACATCAGGTACATACTAATGTATTTGCGTAATTTTTATTTATGCACGTTCGTTATATTCTGGCAGCTACAAGTTTGAATCAGAGATACCTATTAACATGAAATGGATTGTAAAATATGTAAACACACCAGTCCATAACAACTCTATAATTTACAAGTACAATGTTAATCTGGATGTGTACATAAATTTGTCTGCAGTACGGTTATTAGAAATGGCATTATTGCATTGTACGAAGTAGGGCGTTCGTTAACCATTAGCAAACGCATGAGGGAACTACATTAAACAAGTTGGAAATACTGATTAGATTGTAAATAATTCCTGGATAATTTGTTGCACAATACTCCCGTACATAGCTTTGCATTAGTTGGCAACCAATATCCTGGTATCCTAGGTAATTAAAGTCTCCTTGGATATAAGTTTACATTAGTTTGTAAGTAAAGAAGAAAATGAAATTATACGTAACGTATGGTTATCACTTTCCGAGTGTACTTCTGCGTTTACTCTAACGAATGAAAAATATGAAATATATTTTTCATATTTTAATACACAAAATATTAAAGTTTATGTATCTTAAATAGTAATTTTCCTTTTAAAAGTTATAGTTGTATGTTGTCATTGCAAATAGATAAGTCTCCGAAGTAAACGACTTATTTAAACAACACGATCATTAAGCATAACCAACACATAGGAATATACAACAGATGGTGGGCTTAACCGATGTGTACCATCCTAAAGAAGTCTATAACAAAACTACAGTGTTAAAGTGGGTTAAACGTCGTTATTCAACAATAATTTGGCTATATATGGCGGCCGGTTCATCTGACTATTTTTCTTGGACTGTAATCTTACCAGTACTAACTTAACCCTCCAGGAGCCATCAACCTCTCCACATAATTATTGAGTAGAATCGCAAAACTACATGCTTGTGTATAAATTAGTTTTGATGGCTTAATCTTATATAAGATCCACTGAGACAATAAGTAAAATATGTATTTGTTAAAATACTATTCATACACAGCGAAACTCGTCAAAGCATAAATAATCTTAACACTTGATGAGTATCTGAGATGGGTACTTAAGACATAGCAACAATCAACATCATTATAAGCAAATGAAGGTCAGTATCCCAAGGTTAACAAACATAGACAATGACTTAGTCTTTGATCTCTACTAATCTCAAAAACCTCAAAAGTACTGAACTAAGGTGGAATAATTAAGGAAACGTTAAACTACATAAGCAACGTTGTAATCAAGTGACAAAATAATTGCTTTTCATTGATTACATTGGCTTTGCTTGGAAGTAGTTCAAATGTAGTAATGCACTTCTAAGCACAGTGTATTTGCAAGAAAACGACTTTCTATATTAAGAAGTGAGCTAGCTTATATATTCACTGACAGTTCAATGACAAAAGGCAATTCACTTCTAATTGTCAAAACAAGTTTACATTTATCAGCTGTGTACGTATGTCAATTGACCCGCCCACCTCGTTCAATGGGTAGAGCGTTAGGTTAACAGCTAGACCCCCGCCTAGTGAAATCGAACTATGAGCGAGGCACATGTTCTCTTTTGCGCTTTAATTCAAGACATTGCTTCGAAAACCAATGACCCGTCACTGCTGAGAAGCAAGCCATGTTGGAAAACATAGTAGGTGCTTATACAGAAGTCAGGGCAACCGGTACGATTAACAGTCCACCGGTATTTAACAGATATACTGTCGAAAACAGGCATAAAACACGATTGCATATTGCTTTGTTGTCAAACAGAACAAAATAGATCATGTAATGGCAAACACACATGCCTGTTTCCAGTTGTTCAGCTCAGTGACATGTGAACAATTACTTCTAATAATTATGCAGTGACTAGAACATTTTCAAATGTGACAGTGAGTGCTTCCATCTTAATCTTTGAATGGCATTTCATTATCAGGACTTTCTTTGAACATGGATACCATGCATAGCCTAGCTTATATAAGTCCTAACGAAAAAAAGAAGGAAATAAAGGACTCAACCAAATAATTGATGTGGCCTTGAAATTATCATACAGTATGTGTTCAACAGAGTAAGCTAATCATGTGGGTGTAGAGAACAGTAAATATGAAATATGTGAAATACTTATGATGTAATATGTTGTTTATTATAGACTTCGAAGTCAATTACACCACGTTCGAGGTTAACTTTTAGATAATATGTGATGCTATTTCAATCAGAATCATTTTTATCCATCCACCCACAAACTTACGTAAACTTTTGGTAGGCCTACTTACTGGATTACGGGATATTTATTGAGGAATGACATAATAAATATTATGTGTGTTTTTTTCCTAAAACTTTTTAGAAAATATACGAAAAGTATGCAAAAACTTAAATTGATATAGCATTCATGATGATCAATGTTTAACAAAAATGAAATAAATGTCAATGCTTAACAATTCATCGGTTGACGATTATATGAAATCATTTAATATCTAACAGTAATTTTTGTGAGTTATTTCATAACCGTTTATTATACAATATGTTTTGCCATTTTGTAGGAGTAAGGTTGAACCAAAATACAAGTTTGTGTTTTTTATATTAATTTAATAAGACATGAAGACCGCAGCCGTGGTCCAGTCGTTAGCGCATAGGGCTTGTAACACGACGATCCGGGTGCGTATCAAGGACGTCGCGGGTCATACCCTTCTATAAAATCTAGGCACAACTGTCGATTTTCATCCATACAAGTTATAGGCTCTGAGGTGTCGAGCTGTTCACGTAGGAAAGTGCTAACGTAAATCGGTGATGAGGCACTTAGACATATAGGAAATTATTTTTACACTATTCAAAGCGATTGCCTTGAACAATAATTAAAATGCAGTTTCATGAATGTTTCAAATTACATCGTTAAATTTATTGTGTAGAATTTAAATTATTTTTGTCAACATCGTAACTACTATTTACACATTTTTAAATAATAAATTGATATGTAGTCGTTCTATTAAGACTATCCTAACATTCATATATCAATGCATTTAGATTGACAATATAGTGAACCTTGTCTAGAGACCACTTTAGGGAACTCTCCAACCCAGGACCACTCCCCAATGGAAAGCCTACCCAGCGACCCTACCCGGTAAACCACCCCCAGGGACACCCAAGTCTTGTCTGATATTGATCGTTCTATTTTCATGTTAAATAACTTTATCTCAAAGATTAACTAACAGCGATGGTTCAGCATTGTCTAAAGTCCAGGACATGCTATAGATGGGTCCCATGTTTGAATCTTGCTAGGACCGTCGTCGTTTAATTACTTTAGCATTAAATTATGTAATAGTAGGTACCGGTGAGAGAATGGTCGATATGCCGTAGTTGGTAAGAGTGCTGTTTGTTGATGGACGATTTATCAACAAAAATTGGCATTAGAGTGAAAAGTCGGTCGAATGTATCTTCCCAGAAAAGTACTTTAAACTGATCTTTAATTTTAAGTAGATCATTACACAAACATTGGAACATAAAAATTCCTGCATCTGCTTCTGCATTCAATCTAATAAACTTATTCAGCGTTTGATTCATTCCCACCCACTTCTCCACAAAAAAGATCGAATCTCATGTTTCTTATATTTTATCAGCGTACTTAATAAACCATGGCATTTATACGTAACATATTTCCGCGTTAACATGACATAATGATTATAGATGTAGTAGGTATGGTAGTAGATTTGATTTTGCCGCACCTATGTTGCTCATCTCAATTCCATGAATACCAAGACAATGTCAGAACATGATGCTGATATTCTTATATTTATGTATCCTTCTTTGAAATGCCAGGAAAACCTTGTTTCCTACAATATGTATTGTTTTAATTAATAAAACGTTTGACTTTAAAATAAGTTGCAAGATTGCCACTAAGTCTTTAAGCACCAATGCAATGGTATCATTTAAGATGTTGTTAATGTGGTATTATGGCAAGACATTCAGAAGCAACGACAACGAGTTTTTTTTATATAAGAGACATTTGAGCTATAATCTTTGTTTAGGATGTATTTACAATATTCATTCTGTCTCTATTTGTGTAATACTAATAAGTTTATCACGGAGCATCCCCATTTCCTGACACCACTTTTAGGACTTGCTTTTACAAACTAAGAATGCTACTGAGCTTACATAGAGATAAATATATTTCCAGTTCTCGGGAGTTTTTAACAAATACACGATGATAAACCAAGTTCCTCGGTACGAATTAATTATGTTTTAACTTCTGTAAATTCATTTAAATAAAATGACTTTCCCGAATATTGATAATGCTATGACGGTTTGTTTGAAGTGCTCTCTGATATAAGGTTATTGTACCTATGTAACAAAAGCATGTTCCTCACAGGAGATGAAATGAAGCCACGTAAAAATGATTCCATAGATAAAGTAGAAAAAAATACAATCGAGTAAACATACACTTAAAACACCACTTAGAAATAATCTGTTATTTTAAACTTAAAGAAGAAACAGGTCCTTGTACCTTTACATTCCGTCTAGCAATGGTAACAAAAAGATTCATCGACAACTTATCAAACGTTATCTAAAACGTGAGTTTATACCAGACAAGTCAGAACCTCTTGTCAGTGATCATAGTTCGGTGTCAATGTGGAATTAACGGAATAATGAACTTCAAAAGATTTTAATAATTGCATCTTATTCATCTCTTAGATACTGATTTAGGAACGAAGGAACGCAACACAGGGCTATGAATAAACAAATTATGATATTCAAGTGTCTGGATTAGTCTATCAGTACTGAAAATACACAAGAAAGCTGAATTTACATAGATTTGCACTGCAACATAGAACGGGAACCAGTTCAATATCTGCACGGCGGATGTAAAGTAGTTCTGTACTAGTTTGTAATTTGGTCCGCATCAAAATTCATGCGCGCCGAGCGAGTGACGGCTATGGAAAGATAAACATTCTGTTTCTAAGACATGACTATTCAATGCGTGTTTATCAAATCAGGTTTAAACTTCTTTGCTTACTCTTTTATTTGATCGGTCATTAACGTTTTGTAAATATGTTGATAGTTTAAAATAGATATACCAAGGTATGTGCATTCTTGTGTATTTATGTGTTATGTATTTTTGCCTCAAATTATCACACACTGTGCTTTCCCATTAATATACCATTTGCAACTGACTAGTAATTCACCAAAAATATCCGCCCTTTTAACTTGATGCGTTTCTTAGCTGATTGAATTAGTAACTTAATCATTGAAAACTGAGTTGTACCCAATAACACATATAACTAGGTTATGGTTTGTTTATGTACGTCACATGTCTGACATACGGCGTCTGAAGGCGTATATGATATGAGACAGTAGGTGGGGTAAGAATGATAATGATATTGCAAAAACTAAAACAATATTGGAGACTTCCTTGTAAATCTTTAATTGTTCGTCTTTTTCTAATTCTTAATATCACAATAATTTATTACACATTAAGATGTCAGCTTCCTCTAAGCACTTCTACACGAATGAAAAAATGCAATCACAATTTTGCAATTATTTTACTCGTACGGCGGCTAATTCACCTAACCAGTTTTCTTGTGCTGTATTATAACCAGTATTAACTTACCCGTCCACAATGAATCGGCAGCTTCCCCATATGCGGACGAAAATCGACATTTTGTCCACATTTCATGGAAGGATATACTTGCCGCGACCCTGATCCGATACCGCCGGGTAACAAGTCCATCGCACTTATACCCCCATCACACCAGGGCTACGTTTGCACTACGTCCACCACGTCCTGACAGGACGTGGCAAGAACCTGATTAACGTGATGAGGACGCAGTAGGAACCGGTTCAAGCGTGGTATGGTCTTCGTGGACGCGAAGGACGTGGTGGGACTTTTGACATGTCAAAACATAACGCGGCGGGGACGTGGTCAAATTAGAACGCAGTGCTTACGTAGTAAGAACGTAACAGGGACGTGACTAAAACCTAGTTGGAACTTCATTGACGCAGAAGAAGCGTGGTGCGGACTTGAAAAGACAGTAAGCGATTTTCACCGCGTTGTCACTGGGTTCTTACTACGCTTTTGTTACGTCAATGAAGTTCTCACTACGTCTCAACCAGGTGTATTCTAAGACCATAGTACGTCCACATCAAGTTACAGAAGACTGTACTAGGTTGTAATTTTGCTCCGTCATGTCTTTAGTACGTTTGCAACAGGTGACCAGTACGTTCCTGTCAGGTTCTGAGCAATTGGTATATATACTGGATTCATACCCCATTCTTTCATTTCCAGTCAAATATATGTTTACAAATAAATGCAATTTGTTATTGTACCAGGACAACAAGCCATTTTGGATGCTCAAATTGCCATTTTCTAAATACGAAATAGAAGAAAAAGGAACACGAAGCAACCTAGATTATGTTGTGTTAGTGCATGGATATCAGCAGAAAGAACACTTCTGTTCGGCCATCATGACCAGATAAAATAAATGGACACATGGTACAGTATACATACGGAGCTAGTGAATGCAATGAGGACGTTATTGGGACCTAGGGAGAGCGCAGTTCAGTCTGCATGGACGCAGTGAGCACGTAATTGGAACGTAGTATAAACGCAATAGACCTGATGACAACGGGAAGCTGCACGTGTAATGAACTTACCGGGAACGTGATAGACGCAGTGAGAACGTGGCAAAGACGTTGTAAGGACGTAGTGAGAACCTGGGTGCATCATTTATTTCGAGTTTGACCCCGTCCCCGCCACGTCCATCAAAGTTTTCAGGACGTGATGGGAACTTTGCGAGCGTGGTGCGGACGTGCTCTGGTGTGATGGGGCATTACTAGTAGCACTAGATCAAAGCCGCGGTCTTCGACTTATTGTATTATCAAACACAATGTACACTATACAAGTATCTATGTCATGCATGTTAAGTTAAAATAATTCTCTCAATACCAGGCGGTCTAAACATTGTTAATAAGATAGTGATCTCGCATGTAGCTCTGACATTTTTTTCAATATGTTGTCAGTGACAATAATGCATTTATGACTGAATGCTTGTAGTAGTTGCAAATAAACTCTCTAAAGTTAGTGCAAATAGATGTCAAATGCTCATGTCTCATGCTTATTGTCTGACAGAAACATTACTGCAATTTTTGCCATCGCCATGAAACAATTAGCTTATAATCATAACTAATTATTCAACTTCTAAAATAGATGATCAGCCTTTTAAATTAAGTAAATATATGAATACATGACTTTCCGTATTCAGATAAAAGTTTAAGTCGTAAATCAAATTATTTTACAGGTTTCGACTCTCAATTAAAGTCATTCTAGGAATCTTTTTCTTGATAATATTTATATCAGATAGATAACTGCTTTTTAGGGAATAGGGTACATATTTGGAACGGTTTGCAGCAAAGTCACGGGGGTGTTAAACAAATTTTGTTGACCATAAATCATGCTGTTGTGGAAGGGAAGTGGTTGCTCAAGAAAACGCCGCTTGGGAGAGGTTGCACTGTACATGATAGCTCGTTATTACACGAAGTACAAATACTTATCTACACATTATCTTGTAATTCGCATGAGAATATTACCTTACAAAGCAGTTTTACAGGGGATTATAGGTGTACAATATTTTATATTATACAGCTAAAATAGATATATCACAGTTTAAGATGAAGCTAAATTACATAACAGTTCCGGTAGGTTATCATTCAAGTGAAGAGTGACATTTGAACAAATAAACGGCGGGCACAAAAGTATTAAGCCCCCCCCCCCCCCCCAAAAAAAAAAAAAAACAACAACACAAAAACATCCCAGGGGTCGGTAAGTCGACAAAATATGTTTATCTTGTTTTATATCTATTTATTTCACTTCATATAAGTTATAGATATCAGTCATCAAACGAATATCGATAAGAAGGAAATTACTGAGATAAAGTTGGCAGACAATTAAATGGTCGACCATGCCTGTGGAAATGAATACTTAGTAAACCTGAACCCGATCGGAGATTTCTAAGGTTACAATATTACGTTGATCATATTTGAGAGGAAGCCTTATTTGATGAAACTATAGGCTTTCTCAATAAATAGGACAAAGTATGTCATAAATTAGTTTTATAGTGTACATACATATAGTATTCATTTCCAAAGAAAATGGACTAAAACTGAGTACGAATTGCTATTAAAAACTATGTCCACACATAATATAACTAATAGCTAATTATATTTTGATGGCCATTCCGGTGTCTATTCGTTAGTTTAATATTAAAAACACGATGGAATTCTCTTCGTTCCTTAAAAATAAATCGTGTAAAGATACCAAGCAGATCAGTAACGTATGTCGTTAAAAGAAAGCGTAACGTTATTTACGACAATACTTATGTCCTATACATAAGACTTAAGCAATAAAGAACGCCTATCTGGAGACATCTCAGCACGTTTTAACAGTAGGAGCGTCACAATATTCGTCTTGGAGCAGTGATTATTATAAAACCAGGAGTTCTTTTCTAATGCCTAGCTGGTTCAAATATTACAATCAGAAACTAGACATCTATATCAGCATAATATCTGGATTTCCATTAAAAACGCCAAAGTGAAACCAATATAACATCAACTGCTGGAGTTTATGTTTACATAAAGCAGTCCCAATGACATGAAATAATTCTAACAAACTGTTATATGGTAGTACGTTGGGGCTGCACGAGGTTAGCACGCAGTTCGCGAACTGTGTTCCATTCTGCAGAACGCCAATCGCGAATCGCGGATTGCATTTTAAAACCAGAGTGCAAAAATGTTACACAATATGCCTATCAAAAGTTTGAAAGTCATTGTTGTATGTACACGCAGTATAGAAATAAATTTTGTGATTTCTATTTGAAAAATATATTTTTATCGGTGGCATTTGCATGGAGACTGTACGTCGTTCTCTGAGAACACAATGTGAGCGCCTTGAAAGCGCAATGCACGCAATAGAAGCGCGGCAAAGGAGAGCAGACAATTGCAAAAAAGAACTACGTAGGAATGCGATAGAAAACATTGTAAGCTCCGTAGCAACGCATTTGTCGCTGTTAGGACGCCATGACATCTCAATTTTCATGAAAAATATTAGATTGTTCATGCAATATCACGGCTCTCTGGAAAATTAAACAACGTCGTGCCAACGCAATGGAAACGCGACATAGTGTGACATAGGTATTAAGCGCATGAACGGAACACGGATAAAAGTAGTATATCATAATCCTTAAATGTTTATCTCTCTCACCTTATCTATTGCCATACTAAAGAACCCTTTTGAGTTGATGCAATCTCTAATTCAACTATGACATGTTTGAAGAGATTATATTTTTATTGTATAATTATAATGCGTTCCTTTGAAAAGATGTGCTTGTTTATAGGTCTTGGGGAGCCAAGGTCATTTACATAGAAGTGCAAGTGTTCTACCTAGCAAACAAGTCATGTCAGCAAGATAACCAGACAAAACAGACGAGAAATAATTATATTCCTGCAAACGTACGTATTGGCAATGTTTCTGATGTATGTAAAATGCAGTTAATTTGATATTTACATGTATGTGTATTCAAGGTTGTTTTCCGCAGCATAGGTAATAGATACTTTAAAAGAGAAACCAATAAAATCTTCATCGCCGTAAGATTTAACAAATATTTCGATTTGAATGGTAATTGATGCCGAATCCAACTTAAAAAACACATTTCCTTCATTATATCACATACATAATATATATCCCTTAATTGCAACCAGGTGCACATTTTATGAATATTTTGTAATCTCGACACTGCAATGCTACCGCAATTTTCCGAAAAGTGCCAATAAATTTAAATTGCAAATCGATTTTGGATGGGATTTAATATTGGGACTATTGAGTGGGGTATGAATTATTTAGATTTCTAAAAAGTAGGCGAGATAAATTGTATGAGTATGTTTGGCCTGTTAATGCATAAGAAATTTTAAACGAAAATAGTGTCGAACATTAAAATTTCATAAGGGAAATATAACGTAAGTGTAGATTATTTTTTCAGATGTTCCAAATTCAGTTCAATCATCTTATAGTATGATTATAAAATGCATAGGAGATATGAACATACATAGCAATGAATGTGATTGGACCAGGTTTTGTGTAAAGCCGTTCTCATATGATAACGCTACGTACCAAGTCCTCGTTTTGGTACAAAAATCGTAACTAAGATAGCAGTTTTTAAACTTAAAAGTGGCCTACGTGGTGGTATGGTGAGTAATAACCAATAGCCTCTTGTATCTGTTAACTCAAATCCCAACCGTGAACAGAAAAAAATACACTTGAGGAAGCTTTCCGGTTAGTTTCGGGAAGGCCGATGACTCTATCTGGGTGTATGACAGACATCTTCTCCGCCTTTATAGATGGAAAAGTCGCCAAAATGACCATGGTTGTAAGTGTGACATTTATCATCATTAAAAAACTTCTAATCTTGATGTACTTTGTTTTATCATGTTTATTGATTGACTGTGGGGAACTTTTTAGATTGTCGAAGGTAAATGCAGTTAAATGAATTCTTGAAAGCAAGATTTTTAAGTTCACCAAAATGTCAATGAAATAGACCCAAATGTATAACCAGTTATGGAATTGTATTAGTATTCTTATTACAATAATTCATCAATACGCTCAATATTATAACCTTTAATATATTTCAAAGCATGGTAACATTCGTTCCATAGGTCTATCATTGCATTTATGAGCGATTCGACCTTATTGGATTCAGCATAAAAAATATGCCATTTTCCATCTGTTTAATATATTTTGTTAAATGATACAGTCGCTTGCCGGAGCATTGAATATGATGTATTTAATATTATCATATGATCTGTAAATAAACACATTTGTATTATTTGAAAGTCTGATCCAACGTATAACATAAATGTCATATTCATCGGTGTGAAATGATATTAAATGCAATTTCCAAATCTAAAAATAGAATCGGGTCAATAATCATTAACAATCATTATAAGTCGTCACTTGTGATATACTTAGTAGTCATCTTCCTTTAATATTGATATATACATGTATTGCAATTTATCAAATAATGCATAATGATTAAAACTTGATGTGAATCAAAATGTTACCACCAATGTTCTCAAGTCAAAACCTTTTCATATAATAAAACAGTTGTTGACTAGTGAGCCATTGAATATGGTGCGATATTCACCAGCAAATTGCCATATTGACCGTGGCGTAGTAAATAACTGTGCATGTATAATATTTAAAAAAAAAGATGAGCGCACTAATACATCATTTAGAATTGTAACTGAAGCCTGTATTTTGGGAAAACATGAACAACAATATAGTGTGTTATATATCACCATAGATATGCCTAATCTTCATTAGCAAACAATACCACAAACAAAGTGAAAGTTTGGAGTACAAAACGCTCCACGTCATGCAGTACATCTCGTTAGATTGCACAATTACCAAGTTTCTAATGGAGCCGTAATACTTGACTAGCAACATTTACATATTTAGAAGCCGCACTCTAAGAACAATAAATTATATTATCTTGAGTGTAAATATACATAGGCATATACTACTAATGCAATAGGTTTTGTTCTAATGTTTATAATGTTCGCTGTTCCCTGGAAGCATTATTTTCAATAAAAGGAACACATTACCGTTATTCTTATCGAATAGTTGTTTATGTGAGAAACACTTTCCGGGATAGACATTTAAGCTGTATATATGACCGTTATGGATTATAATCGTTTCCTGATACTTGGAAGTAACAATAAAACACTTTTGAGCAACAATAAACAATTATGATTTATACTTGATTTACACTCGAAAAGAACCATTTTGAATAAACGTTTAAACTGATACAGTATTTGAATTAAATCTAAAAATATCAAAATAATAACGATGCATTTCTGGGACGAATATGGTACAGACTGTGTTTCGACGTGAAATGTTTACCCACTGTTGCCCAGTATATCAAAATTCAATTGAATCACATCACAATGCAATGGTAAATTTATGTAACTATGCTCTGTCAAACTTAATGCTTACAACGTATGATTGTCTATGAAAATACCCAAAGAGATGCCAGCAATGTCAATTGTGATGAAGGCGATTACGAATCTTCACAAACAACGTCGTCGTAATTGAATTTTTCACACATGGTTATTTCGATATGATAGATACGTGCTATTTTACTACGAATTTTACTGAATTATCATTTTTCAGGTCAGAACATCGTTTGATTTACGATGCAATGTCAGGCACGATTATTTACGCTAGATTGATGTTGTATAATTTCATAGAAGAAACAGACACTATAAATAAAACGGTTATATAACACCAGTGTCTTAGGATGATAACTAGCACTGATATGGTTTATTCCTAGTGTCATAAACATGTTATATTAATCATAATAAAACACATTAGTCGAGTGGTTTCCTTCTTGCTGTGATTGTGTATGGACATTAACCTATATAAATAAACTAGTTCATTATAATATAGTTTTAACAATATTCATGTTCTTGGAAATACAATATTGATCTTATTAATATGTTATTATAATGTTTCCCTTGATATTTTGACATTTCGTTTCAGAATAATATCCATTATATTCACACGTATATTATCAAATATTGATGATTAAAAAGATATTCAACAGGACAGAGTATGGAACATTGGGTTTATATCTTGAAATATTGCATTCATTAGTATGTATAAATAAAAAGAAAATATTATAAAATATATCATATACCGTCTTGGACATGTCATGTTTGGCAAACCAATAGCCAGTGTTATTTGGAGTCTTTTCCAGCATTAACCGTGGATGAGGACCACACAGGCGTACATATGAGTGGAGTCACTGACCTTCAATTAATTAACTGACAGCTTCATAGCAAATGGGATTGGAATTCAGAGAGACAAGGAACACTTAATTACAGGTCAGAGACAATAGCCACTCAATCACAGAAATCTCCGTGAATGTATAAAGTAACTAAACTCGTTAGTCATACAAAACACTATCATGTAATTACTGATCAGTGATTTAAACGAAGTAAAATTGTGATAAAAATATCCTCGGCTTTCAACATCGACGGAGAGAAAACTAAACAAGTGGCAACTTTGTTCTCCACTTCAATCATATCAGCAATAGCGGGATGATTGCTTTAACCAAAGAATATGCGACGCGCCTTAGATTTGAACACACACCCAGTGTCCTTAGACCTAACACTATTATCTTTTGAGCTTTCGTGTATTTTCCCGGAGAGCTGACAAATGATATAACAAACTGGAAATGATAAGATGACTTTTGCGACATAAGCATTATTTTGTGGAGACACCTAGAGAGTCAATTTGTGTATCTGCTAATCTCCTAGTCAACTTTCTGATTCTAAAGTATTGGTTCCAGACCTGAAATAATTATAATGTTTTTAAAGCGCTTATGCCTACTTGAAACTTGACTTGGTGAGAATCAAATAGAAGAGCTTAAGTTTATAATGTTATCTTCAGAAGTTAGTTTTCTAATACGTGTTGTTACGGTCGCAGCAAGCACTTGGAGCCATAATGAGAAATTCCAATAATGCCTCACTCTTATTTTCACATACGTAGTTTCTCTAACGCAGTAAATGAAACAAGATTGTTATCAAATTTGGTGGTATGGTTTTCCAATTATTCTAGTATCATATCTACATGTTATGCGATTTAGTAGACGGCGCGTGAAGCACCATGTAAGTAAAGTAATTTAAATACCCGATGAAGAAATAAATTTTACACAGTGTCAGCAGAGAAAGTCAAACATCTGTAGTATTTGATTAAAAACGATTTCATAATTACAATCACAGGTAAGTGTATCAGAAAGAGCAATAAACTCGTAACAGTGCGCATGTACCAAACGTAAAATAAACAAAACATGGCTGTTTAGAACGGAATTATTAGAACATATACGTAGAATTACTAAGGTTTTATGTGATCATACTTGACTGACTTAAAATGAAGAACATATATACACTTATTATATGATATATGTTATGTAATATATAATATCCACTGAGATGAAAACTAAGCGACTACAAAAGGTGAATATAATTATATAGACATGCAGCATCTCGAAAAGAAACATAACTGAACTTATTAACATAAATACGGAGAAAACATTGAAGTGTTTGTAGATCATTTTCTTCCACTTAAAGGCATGTTTGAAGGGACGGGTATTTTACATGGAAAATATAAATGACATTTCGTCGTCATGCAATGACTGTTATACGCGTAGATACAAATAAGTGGGTCAAATCACAAGCTCTGCGTGTTTTGTTTCAAGATTTAAGAAACAGAAAAAAGCTGGTACTCTTCTGTAAAAATAAGCATATTGTCTGAGACATTTAATTGGCATTCATTTTAAATTCCTTTTTTGAAAACTCTTTTCTCAATCTAAGATGAGTATTAATTTGTAAACAAACTTGCGCACGTGTATGTCGTAGATCAGCAACTGAATAGCACGTAGTTAATGTAGCGATGATGATTGATACCATATTGTATACTTATGGTGGCTGATTTATGCCATGTCGTATTTTCGCTTTTTCGCCACAACAAAGCGAAAATGCGAAAAAGCGAAAATACGACAAAGTTGACTGTCGTATCTTTGCATTGTTGCATTTTCGCATTGTCGTGGCGAAAAAGCGAAAATACGACAGATGAAGGGCGACAAAACGACACCAAAGATGTGTCGTGCTTTCGCCTTACATCTGTCGTATCTTTGCTTTTTCGTGGCGAAAATGCAACAATGCAAAAACACGACAAAGTCGACTTTTTCGCATTGTTACATTATCGCATTGTTGCATTGTCGCATTTTCGCATCTTTGCGTTCCGGATACGCATGCGCAGGTCGTTTACATATACCTTATACAAGTTGGTGCGCATGCGCCTGTACAACCGGAACGCGAAAATGCGAAAAAGTCGACTTTGTCATGTTTTTGCATTGTCACATTTTCGCCAAATACGACATGGCATAAATCAGCCACCATATATACTACTGTTCTAAACATTCAAGAGAAGCACTATAATGTCAACAATCTAATGAGATATTCAACAGTGAGATTGTGCAAGTCTTGATTCCAGGCTCAAATCTAAATACAAATTATCATATTTATTTGTTTTTCTTTACGCCGTAGAATGTTTACATGAATTAAATGTATCATGGCCAATATCGTAATTTTACTTTAATTTTCAGCACTAATTCAGCTAAATTGTTGAGTTTCATAAACTGAAATTCCCTGATTCTATTGAATACTAGTACATGCCCTTGATATGAACTGTTTGGTTATATGTGTATTTATTTAAATGTCATTTTCAAGATTATTTCAGTTAAATCGTGGTGGGCAGTTATCCTAACCAGCTTTTCTGGACTTCATTCAGGCCGTAACCAATACTAATCACATTCTATCATCAATGCACTGCTAAGCAATCCCCCATAATTTAACATAGGATGTTATATGTTCAGAAAAAATTATGACAGACAATTTGAGCCTCGCCCGGGGTTCGAACTCACAACCTCTTGATCAGTAGATCAATGCTCTAACCACACAGCAAACAGAGCGGGGGCGAATTCAGCGAAAACTGGGGTTTTCACATACTGAGACGAAATAGATTGGAGTAAATGATGGTATCTTTAAAAAGGTTCACTTTTATGAAAAAATGCATTTATGGATATGGATTTATCAAATGACGCTGTTTCTCTTAAAACATAGCAGACATTTCTGGCAATTTCGTGTTGAAAAATGCAGTTTTTCTCACAATTTCGAGTATTTATTGATTTTTCAAAAGCGAATAAATGTACACGATTGGTTTTATTCGAATCCTTCAAGATAAATATAGATTAAGCCGATGCTTGTTTTCCGTTCGAAACTGTAGAATTTATCGGAAACTGCTTCGCTTGATTAACTGTGTTCGGCTCTTCGGGGTTAACTGTGTTCGGCTCTTCGGGGTTAACTGTGTTCGGCTCTTCGGGGTTAACTGTGTTCGGCTCTTCGGGGTTAACTGTGTTCGGCTCTTCGGGGGTATACGGTGTGCATTTGTTTCTGTCTGTTTAAATAGTATTCTATCATTTGAAGGTAATCATATAACGCACATCTCCTGTAGAATTTTTTTTATTTGTCTTTAAGAAAACAAAAACTTGGCTGATACAGTTAAGTAAGAGAGTTTACTATTGCATAATTACTAATACATGTCGTGACTAGAAACAAGTCAGTCTTTTGTTGTCCCATCATAATTATCGTCTTACAATAATATCGTGCTTCTTATATTTAAACACACATTACATGACCGTTACTTGTCGATGCTCTATTAATAACCTACAACAATGAACATGATGATACGTTTGTATGTAATTATGTATTAAGTTTCAAACAATCCGCGTGTTAATACTAAATAAATTCGTAATAACACACGCTGTCTTTTGCCAGAAACAAAAAAAAGAAAGAATAAATCGGTATCTCACGTTATATTAGATTTCTGAAATATCAAATGAAAACAGACACCCAACCAGGCTTTAATATGAACATGTCTCATGGTGGTCACTTGAAGACTTAAAGTCCCATAAGCTTATAAATGTATTGTTCCTAATAGTTTCTGTTAGTCCTATAACAGAGGAATCCGGTGTGTTTTCCTCCCGTGCATACTTAATAGCAAGAAAAAATGTTTCCGAAACCACTATCGTATTTTTTTTCAATATCATTGAAATAAATACTATTTATAGAACACCTGTGTTTTCTCGCAGTCATGCTATGCACACGTAGTAAAGTGACATCACGCGTTCTACATATTTCAAGTTTACAAAAGCAAAAATCACAGTGAAATGAGTGTTTTCAGACGAAAAAGGGTTTGTTTCGTCGGTAATTATTATCTTGGGATAATATCAGCAATTAGATATTTTTGCATATATTTTTCTACAGCAAAAAGCTTATGGGGCTTTAACTAAAGCACCGCAAGCGATGCCAACCTCGCCTTTCACTGCCTCAGTGAGATCTATCCACCTATCAAGTTTCATGATGCTACCTCTTATAGTTTCTGAGTTACGAGCTATATCAAAGCTTTTGCACAGACGTTGACACAGACACAGTGATCACCATAGATCGACTTTTTCTCCGAAAAGAGACGAGCTAAAAAAGCATTGGTGTATCGCTATTTATGTAAGTGTGAATATATTGGACTTAGTGACTTATACAATATCGTGATACAACAACAGGGTACCAAAGAAATCCGAATTATTTTGTTTTTTTACTATTACGTTCACTGCTAGAAACCTAATAATACAATAATAGTATATAACTTATAAGGTTTGTTCATTTGTAAAATAAATAAAAAGATGAAAATGACAAGTAGAAGTCAACTAGAAAAGCGCTTCAATGTTTCCAAATTCCAAGTTTTATCTCTAATTCTATTAAAGTAGTTTGTATGATTTGGTTTTATTCCATAAATTAGCTTCAATTTCTAGGGAAGGCTGGTTTTTAATGGAATTACTTCCTTATACAGTAAACCCCTTCAGGATTGGACCTAACATCTTCACATTCTGAGAATCCGGTTTTCAGAGAGCTTTTGATAAATTTTGAAAAAAAACCTGTCCAATTTTCAGGGAATTCCGATTTTCAGGGAGTCCATTTTTCAGAATAAGAGTACCATTTCAGACGTATGACTAAGTCTTTCATTGCTCTTGATGTAACCTTTACCGGATTACTGAAAATATCAGATCACACAATTGACTTGATTAAACCGCAAAGGCAATTCATAGGTACATATAAGTCCAAATTAAAATCAGTTTGTTGAGCTTTGTGAAGTGGAAGCACATTATACAAGTCATAATTTGACAGTTCTTCACCTTCACTTGAAATATTGACAGATCAAGTGAAGGTAGAAAAGCATTGGCTGTTCGAACTTGGATTCAAAACTGCTTGGATTGCGACAAAGGTCAGTTGAAACGAAATAAATGAAGCAATGATAAAATATAATCAAATTGTTTAAAAATTCCATACATATAAAACAAAAGAAACATGGCTCCTGCATGTGGCATACTTTTTATACAATTTTACAGGATATGAGTATCATTATGTAATTAATTAGGGAAATTCATATTGGCCGAGTTATTTGTCCGAGGTTCGCTGTATTGGTATGAGCCTGAATGCCCTTAATCAGTAAGTATTTTATTCATAACTTTATAATATTCGTTTGATTTTAAAGGTGGAATATCATCTAGATTTAGGACGCGAATTTCTAAAATTACAGCGTTGTTATAAAGCTGCAATGTTTAATGAAAAATGGCAGCCATTAGTGCTGCACTCGTGTTGTGGCCAGTTTCAACAACCAATGGAAAGCCTGCATTTCTTAATTTCATACGGCGTCGAGATTTACAAACTTGGGAATGCATGGAATTCCGTATTGCTGAGTGTTAGCCGTATGTAATAGCTCAATGTTTTACTTTGTCGACAATTGTTTTCTATTGAGCGTCGTTTTCTTCTAATCCACTCCCTCCAAGTTTAGATAGTTAATTAATAAATAATGATACAGAGGGACAATATTAACGAAGTTAGTTTATGCCAATTAAATGTAATGGATGATATATCAAACCTTTCTGCTAGACATACACTTTTGATAAATACGTTACCATATTTAGAAGAATTACTTCTAATGACTGTATTTATATTGCTGTGGTTATTTTTGAAGCTATCGTGGTTAGTTCACCTGGAGTTTGAAGCATTAATCAGGGTAATTATATTTTCAGAATAAACCGAGAAAATGGAACTATGAAATAAAGAGGATACGTGTAAAAAATGATCGAATTGTCTTTATATAGCACTGAATCTGTATTCTTTATCAGAACAATAGCAATGGAGTATTAGTCTATTTTCATAGTTTAATGAGTCCAATTTCGGAATAACTTTTTGTTGTAATTTGTGTTCGAACTCATGAAACAATGATGTTTTTTTGCACGGGTTTAATGCCGCCGTTTGTCAACAAGTGTTGTTATATACGGCGGTCGATTCACATATCCTGTATTCATGGTATGTACTTTACCCATCCACATTTAACGGTTAGTGCGACATATAACGGCAATGCCGACATTTATCAGTAAGTGGGACATTTCAAAGCGTTGCGACATAAATCGATAAGTGTAACATTTATGAATGTTCGCTACAGTTACACGATTTTCTTCCACATAATAGATTTTGTTCAAACTTTATGTATCAGAAGAAGATCTTATCACATGCTCAAAAATGAAATAAAAAAGATAAGTCACCATGAAACCTCAAATTTTCCTGTAAAAGATTGAAATTGAAGTTTTGAAATTAGAAAATATGCATAATTTATGTTGGAAATAATGCATGTATTAAAAAATCAGGTCATTTTCAGTTAAAAGTTATTTTTTTTTATCTTTTAACAGATTCGGGTAGGCTTTTCCCACATTCTGCCATTTAGTGTGATACATTTTTAATATTTTCTACATAATAGAAATTGATAAAACTTCATATTAAGTCGATGGTCAGATATATTCTTCATTCAAAATGAGAAAAAAATCATAGGTCACCATATTCGTTTTGGAATTATCCTGACTCTTATCATGGGGGGGGGGGGGGCAATTATGATAAACAATAATATTCATGTATATTTATACGTTATCACTTTTATAAACTCCAGTGTTGGTACAATCTTAAAAACAGAAAGTTAGTTGAGTATTTCATCAATTAAAACAAAAACATACAAAAAACAACAACATAAAGTTGTACAAAACACAACTAACTACGTACGTGTACCTTTCCCATTAATACATGCTTTATATACATTTTCCGCCATTTAACGTAACGTCAACTGTTACATGACGTCACGAACATTGTTTATAGTCGTGAAAATCGATATTTTAGCCGGTGTACAGGTAAATTATGACCAGTGAAAATAAACTGCTGCGAACGTCTTTAAACGGTAAGTGCGACATATTACGGCTTTGCGATATTTTACGCCACTACAGAATGTAATAAAGATGAGGCAATGGGAGATCACTGCGTAGGAGGTTGGTTTGTTTCAACGTAAACCGGTTCATCAGAAGTTTCTAATTCTGTAATCATTTTGTTTTTTTTTACTTTTCTTCTATTAAACACTTTATATGGTACAATGGACGAACTTGAACCGTTTTGATAATTAAAAAAAATAATAATAGAAAAAAAACCCGGAGAAAGCCATTATCATGGTAAAAATGTTTTTGATTGCAGAGATCTCTGACATCTGTAAAGAAGGTCACCGCGTGTGAAAGATTGGTGTGTATTATCAAATCCTCTTAAATGAAAAAATGTTTCACAACGATCATTAAGTGGCAATCAAAGATAAAAAAAGGTGAGTTAATTAACAATTTTTCTTTGAGAACACTGGCGTGTGGACAAGGGGTTACACGCAATTCTTTTTAAAAATGCACAACTTTTATGACAAAAATAACATTTAACTTCATTAAATAATCCAGTACTTGTCGACCAAAATTGCATGATAAGGTCTGAGTTAAAGTGATGATATGATCCGTGCACGAAAAGGCCATTCTATAATTATGCAAGACCTAACAGAGCTTTGTAAAGCCCAGGGCCCCGTCGGAAATTAGACGTAAATGACGCTCTATCAATATTGACGTAAATATTTTATGCGTAAAATCGTGTGCAACTTTACCCATATAAAGGGCTAAACGAATTGAAGTAATGGGAAGTGGGATCTTAATTGTATACAGTTGAATCGCGATAGTTCGAAATGCCACGGGAACGTCCGAAAATTTCGTACTATCGCACTTTTCGAACTATCGCATCTTTTTGTTTATGAGAAAAAAGTCTGAAATATTGTGATGACCCCACCCGTTGAAGCGTGATTTCAACACGTTTTTATTATGTTTCTGCTGGAACCGAATTTTCCGCGGCTGAAAACAGTCAAAATCGGAACAAGCTGAATTTAGTTGTTTACCGATGACAAGCTTTGCAAATGATAGCTAAACACACAAGGGAAATAAATCTTTCTCGTAAAGTTTATCTTAAATACAATACGGTTCCGTACTTTTCCCGGATTATATATCTTCATAGAAGTGCACAGGGTGGTGCTGGCTTGTGCAAAGTTACAAAATTTGTGTTTGGACATGAATTACTTAATACCTGACATTGTAAATGACAACAGTAATGAACCTGAATATACATAATGAAATAATAAGGCTGTTCAGTCACAATAAAAACTGACAAGACATCATATATGTGGCTGTGCATAATGCCCCCCCACCCCCCGAGTCCCTTTTATTTTTTCCGCCGGGTCCCGCATTTCTCCATATTTTTTAGGGGCGAGTTTCGCGTCCCATTAAAGTAGAATTCAAAAACACATAAGAATGATAGGCTAGTTAACAGAGTAAAATACATCCCAATACATAAACCTTAAGCAGCTATTCAAAGACCATAAGCACTCAACCATCGTGGCCACTTATGATTTATTACCGTATAAGATAGTTTCCTTCAACCTAGGGTAAAATAATCTTGATTATGCTGTGCTATGACTATATGATTTGGTAACACTTTTATGTATATCGGATAGATTGATCAGATACATATGGAACGTACGTGGAACAGGTGTCTTCTATATGTCAAATTGTATAATTGACTCACACATACGTTTTGACTGCGTTCCAATTTATAAACAACAATTAATCATCTTAAGTGTAAATCAATTCAGAAACATGATAGCATTACTAAAGTGCAGTCTTCAAATCAAAGTATTTTTAATATATTAATGGTATTGATAGGTTTAAAAAGTTCGAAATTATTAGCATATTTACACATTATAAAACATGTAACTTTGTACGTTTTGTGTCCATTAAAGCGCCGGTCCCAACCCGCCGTAATTGCAAGTGCGTGTTGTCTACTTGCAAAAATGTGGACAAAACTTGGCGAACCGTACGTGGTGAGTACCGCCTCAGTACGGATTTGGAAGCACGCAGAAAACGCCGTAGCACTTTTAGTGCATGAAGCGGTGGTCCCAACCCGCCGTACTTGTAAGTGCGTGCTGTCTACGTGCAAAAACGTTGACAAAACTTGGCGATCAGTAGGTGGTGAGTACCGCCTCCGTACGGATTTGGATGCACACAGACATGCCGTAGCACTTTTAGTGCATGAGGAACTTTCGCTGCGTTCGGCCAGCGGTCGGGCTACGGACTTACCCTAGTTCTCCCGTTCATCATACTTGTACGCACTTACAACGTACGGGTGAGAAAGGACACGTTTCGCAAACAGCACGTGCAAGTACGGCCTTCGTACGATAACGTGGCAATCTCACGACGATAGTACGTTGTAAGCACGTGCAAATACGACGAACGCGTGTTCTAGGGTAAATCCGTAGCCGTGCGGTGTGCGGGCACGTACGTACACATTACACAACTGTGCGAGTGACGTGCATGCACGTACTTCTTCCCTGCTATTGCCACTTCCTTTCCACGTTGTCAAAAAACGTTGCGACCGCGGCCTCCCAAAAACGTACCGACGTAAAACATGCACGTTGGGTTGTGACCGAGCCTTAAAAGACAAAACAAATGCGTGTGACACAAAATATAATGCGTGTGACACACATATAATGCGTATGGCACACATATAATGCGTGTGACTAAGTCTTGACATATATGATCAAGACAATGACCTTCTTGGCATGATACAATAATGAGTGTCACGTTTGTCTAGTGCGATGTCGTGACCCTTCAGCAGTGGATAAAAATGGGAAAGTATTAAAGTCAGCTAATAGGAAAGCCGAGTACGTAGACATGTAGAAGGTATAATCATGCTTATATAAGGCTTTAACCGGTAATTCTTTGACACAAACATCCTTAAATATCGTGACAGGAAATCTAGCAACTAGTTACATTTTATAGTGTATATCCACACATTTATAAGCATCGACAATGTGGCAAAATATCTTTGTCTTATTTATAAGACTTCCATCGTCTGAGAGGAGTACGTCTTAAATGACAATGACGACTCAAAATTAGCAAGATGACATATAAGGCCCAGAATGTATCAACTGTCGTTAATATTGCCGTCGTCACGTAAGGCTGTTGCGATTTCCAATACATGAAACTCTTTTAATGTCCCAAACTGTTTTGACTATACCATCACTTTAAACTATGAGAATAATACTGCTTGATCTGATAACTGATGCTGCAGTGAAGTAGATAGGAGCCATCAACTGGAAGAAGCACACTGAGTCCGATCTCTACAAAGGATATACTTACACCGTCTTATAAGACATGGGTCATAGATACATAGATCACTCTTGAAGTAATGCAGGACGAGTAATGTAGTCTTAAAACAACTTTATCCAGCTAACATTGAATTCATTTGCATGTATTACTTTTTGATTCCAGACGCTAATTTTACTTTCCAATGAGCAAACAGATTGGCATCGTTTGTGTCAAATAGTCCATAGCATTACAAACACCATGGTTTTATACCATTGAACTGTATTATCGTATACGTCGTAAAAAAAATTTGACATGTTTTGTGTATAATAGTGTAACTACTCGATGTAACATTGATGTTGACATGACTGCGCTTTTCTGTAGAACTAGCACTTGTTCTACTATTTGTTTACTATATTCACACCGTGTAACAAAGTCTAGCTAGATAGTTTCGTGTGTGTATTGGGTATCTTGCTATCTTGCTGTACATAGTGGGGTTTCAGTGGCAAATAACAGCGTTGACAAAGTAAAGCCAGTGGTAGTAGACTACGTGTTCGGAATGGAACACTTCTTCGCTATTCTGTTTTACAATAGTTTTTTTTCTCTGTCGTATTTTAGGTCAGTTTTATTTCCGGCAATGAATATATTGAGTCTTTTTAAAAACGTATTTTGCATATTTTCACAAAAATAATGGAGTTGTTTCACATTCCGAAATTATAATGGATCGATTTTGATTACAATCAGGTAATCCAAAAAAGTGTAACATAGCTTCCATTTCTCACATAATTCCACATCTTTCTGTAGAAGATGCATTAATAATAATAAAAAAATCAAATATTGCAGCCCACCCAAAATCTGAAATCACTGTAAAATCTCTTAATCTCTTAATGAAGTATGCCATCGGAGCAGCTTATGCTGCAGAGCATTTAATGAACAAATATTTAGCTTCGATCTCAGGGGATGAAAATTAAATGGTTTGAATACATAAATACCAGATGTTGCTTATTGGGGATGCAGCGATTTTTAAAATTTCCAAATTGCTTCAATTAACTCGCGTATAGAATCATCACAAAATCGATGCACGCAACATTGGTACTGAGGTCTTTGACCAAAGTCTTGGAGTTAATTAAAGCGAAATAATGACGATCAGGGATTATTAAAGAAGAACTAAAATAGAATTATGAGTACAAAGAAATTAGATGCACGAAATCTGATCGTAAAAACAGGTTTTTGAAATTAAATACATTTCATGTACCAAATTTAGAGAAATGGCAAAAAATACTCGAATTTAAATGAGCAATTGAATAACCATACTTGATTATACTCATCGTAAATATGATTTAATTACACAATTTGCGGGTATTTGTTTTAATAATTCTATTATGACTGACCGTTTTGTGATGGGGACCCGCGTTCTAGCAAAAAGGAATTTCTTTCAAGGACAGTAAAAGCAACCATGGGCTACTGTGGAATCATTTATTTTCGTTGGGGATTTAATTTCGTGGGTCGGCTCAACCGATAAATCAAATCCCCACGAATTTAAATGCGGAGATAAGGCATTTATTCCAAAAATCAAAATCAACGAATTTATGTGCCCACGAAATAGCAATTTTAGTAAAAACCACGAAAATTGAGCCCAACGAAAATTGATGAAATTACAGTATTTGACGGTAGGTGGTGACTTGGAAGGGGGAAAATCTAGAATGAAAACCCCGAACAGGCGCAGGCGAGAACATAATAAAAGAGAACGGTGAAATAAGGTAATAAATAAAGCGAACACGAATGGTTTTAAGTGTATACCATGAGGCAAACGAAGTCACAGAAGCGGGCTAGATGTTGTGTTTAATCGAGATAGTGATTAATGTACTAAAACTACAAAGACTGTAGTAGGCTTACTATGTAACTACAAGAACAATGTGATATAATAATATAACGTTTAGCTTCAGAGATAAATTTGTCAAATTTATGAAATTCGACAACAGTATTAATTACTCTTTCCACTGATCAGTGCTTACCGAACGAAGGCCACGGAATATCGACAGTTTTGTCAAATTTTCATGGTAAGGTATGAACTGCCGGGACTGAGAATTGACCGTGGATGTCTGTGTTACAAATCTAGCGTACTAACCACTGACCCACAGTCACAGCCGCTTGCAGTTTAAAATTGTTCTACAATGGATAATGGTACATGAATAATCAATGACAACATTTTCAAAATACTCTTGAACTAAATATGATCAATCGCCTTGGCAACATTCGAAATATATGAACACCTGGCGTAATGATCTAGTTTACAAGTTGCCTGCATTTTCGGACATAAGAAATAAGAGTGCATTGGTTCCGCTTTGAAACGATGGGTATTCCTAACAAGATTCAATAAACATTACAAAACTTTTCCAAGAAATGTGGCAAATCAAGTCTGGAAAGTAAATCAAAGTTAACAATACTCAATTTAAAATTTATAAAAAAAATGTTCAAATAAAATTTTAATTTATCAATTAAGTCTTCTCTGTGATCCACTCGCAGACTGACAGATTTACGACTAAGTTAATTATTTCTAGAAACAGTAAGCATTATGAAAAAATAAAACAAATGATGTATTTTATTCCTAAATAATGACTGTTGGCAAGTATTGCTATGCATGAATTACTGGGCCTGTTTTCCTCCCATTTTCAACAAAGATTCCAGTGCATTATGTAAAAGCTTTGATGTACTTTGTATAAGTTTCGTGCACCGGGGCATCTAGTCCTATTGTGTGTGGTGACGCTGAAACACGTGCACGTATTTTCTCCCACACAATCAGTACAAAGGTCGTTGCCAAGGACGCAAATTGTATCAAAAGTGAAAGATGTTCGAATGAAATACATGTCCGAGTAAGAAAAAAAAAACTTCTAGAACGACCCACGTTTGTTCGCAAACGACTTTTATCCGAGGTATTGTGTATTACTGGCAGTCTTATTCTGTTTATTTACGATAACCATGCTATGATTCTGCAAATAACAAATTATTCTTATTCTATAGACCTTTTTATAAATGTCTGAGTCCATTAGTAAAACAAATGTAATAGATATGTTTTTTATTTGTTATTTCTCCTAAATCTTTAGTTTTACGCAAGTTTTTGAAAAAGTTTTATTAATAATATCGGCGGAAAGTTAACGTAAACGATGCCAGTGTTCCTGTATTCTGTACCAGTACATACCTTGTCCTCAACAAGTTGCTGCCAACATTTATGCACGCATGATCAGCGGAAGTGTGACCAATGACCTTAAACAACATGTAATCAACACAGGCGTTACAAATAATGTATACCGCGCGTAGGGTCTAAACTCACCAACACGAGATTCTTGGACCTAACCTTCAACAAATTCAGCGAAGTGGACAGGCTACAAACTCATCAAAATAATATGTCATAATCTATGTTCTTACTAATCGCTTTTCCTAGACGAATTATAAGTATGAGTATTTGTTATTATAACTGTTTGCGAGTATAAAGTGTAGTGTCTATTACTAGTTTGGCTAATCCTGGCCATGTGATTGGCTAATGATGATGACTGAATCAATTAATAGTTAACAGGTAAGTAAATCATGAAGGCATTGCCTAAATAAGTTGTTACGAGGGTTGATTCTATTTGATTGATGTAGGGTATGATATTACCAAGTGCTGGTGAATTATATACATGAATTTATTCATTTGTCAAATACTCATCATTGTCATTATAATGTGTCATATAAATATTTTATACTCTCCTTAATGGAGGATTGAATAAAATATACAGTCAATATCCTTTATGAGAAAAGCAACTTCATACAAAAAAAACATAAACCAATACGCTTCTTGTAATTCGTCTACCTATAACGTTTTGTTATAGTTGTTCTTGTTATGTGGATAAGTTTTTTAACGGCCTATTCGAAAGCTATGGTCATCCAGAACCACCGTAGAAGGAGGGGGGGGGGGGGGGGGATAAGATACAGGAGAACCGGACATTTATAACTCTATTCTTTTCGAATAGTTTTTCTAGGTTATTTATCGTGCCCGTAGTTAAATACCGAAACATTTTTCCTGTGATTTCCTTTGCACAACACTTGGCTCTGTAGTTGGGCCGGGGACACTAAAAAGCGTCTCTGAAATATTGAAAGGCGGACCCACGACCTTCCATTTAGTAGTCATGCACATTACCAGTCGGCCACCTCTTATCACAGCTGTCTCTATAACATTAACTATAACATTATTAATAGTATTAATAATATTTTAATCGTATTTTCAACCCAACGAAAAGGGGGTGTAACCCATGCTCATATCACATGAACGTAAGAGTTCTTTCCCTTGTCAATATATCTTTTACATGTGATTAAATAAAATTGGACAGAGCAAAAAACACTGTAAGCATCATCAGTTTTTTAAATGGAGTATTTGTGAGTTCAATTCGTGGGCGCGGTTCATATTCCTTGACACAGTTTGGTTGCGTACATTATGTTTAAGGTCATTCAATCTCTACCGAAGAACAAACATGTGACAAAGTTTTGTACATGTATAGAATGAAGGAAAATTAATTAGCCGAACTGCCCGCCGGTACATCACAAACCTATTCATGATAAGCCAGAACCATTTGTCAAAACTGTCAATTTTGTTTCCCTCACATGTAATATGTCTAACTAACAGTATGTACTCAAAATAACAAAGTACAAGGCAGCCATTGACACATATTACATTTACACTAGTGTCGGATGTCATTCTATGTCCATGCATCTATCAATTATCTATTATAGTGTCACCCCTATTGACATACTCCCCGCAGCGGTTACCTCCCTTGATCAGTACAGTTATATTAGCAAAGTGTAACGTAACCGGTGTGAGGAGTTCGCCCTATTGCAAGGGCCAGCCAAGTTGACTCACGAGACACCTATCTTATGTTCGCACAGTACCTCCCTAATATCTTCTCCTTTTGCCGGTAGACTGGCTGAGATGGGCCTACGGTAACCATTAATTAACTAGCTGGCAGGTCATCAAACGACCGCATCAGTTCTAACCCAGTCTCCACTGAAGTTCGAACCTTCGATTTCTCGCTCAGAGGGCGGACACCCTAACCACTTGGCCACGCAATGACCATAGTCTCAGACAAGTAAAACTATTTTAGCCCCGAACCGCTGTGAGTTCGAATCTCGAGACCAAATACATGTATGGATACCATCAAGCTTGCTTACGGAAGGTCAGTGGTGCTGCTGGTGTCTTCCACCGCCATTAAATCTTGGAATACCGCTAAATCACCCTCGAAGTTGAAACCCGGTGACAATAATGTATACATGAATGCAATTCGTTTTGAACATAATAGTACACTTTTGCGTTTTAAGATAGCTTGCAGAGATTATTTTGAATTTCTTTTGAGAAATAACTATTTATCCAGTTAAACGAATGACACGTATGTAGTTGACATTTCATTTAGCCTCTGAGTCCCTTAAAAGACGACATGTGAACAGTGCGCGCCTACCCTAAAGAACAAACGCATTAAAGTTATAGATCAAATTTCAGATGTGAGATGAGACTTCATACCGTACGTCGCTCAATTTTGCGACTGTTTACCACAAGTTCGACAATACGAACGTAAACATTCATATCATTACATTATTACAATTGTCAACTTAAGCGCATATATAACATATATACAATAAACCACAGGATAGCTGCTTCGTCTTTCTTATTCTTACTATGAACGCGTGCTATCTATATGATACGCAAATGGAAATATCTATACATAAATACTTTTTAGCGCGAATGAGGTGAAGGGCATGATTTCAACGAATTTGGTATCAAACATTCATTAAAACCCATACAAACAAGTTATACCGATCGTCAGTCACTGGCTTTTACTCTTAATTATTTTTTAGATAATGAACTACTGATATCTGTATCAAGATGAAAACGAATAGTGACCCAAAATTCATGGTGTTGTAGTTTTATGAAAGAGTTTTAACTTGGTCTACTAAAAAGCCAGGTAAATACACTTCTCTTTACGAATCATTGATGCATTTAATGTAAATAATGTATACACCAACTCACACCATACGTCGAATCCGACAGTTTAAAAGCAAATAAAGACGAGTCCAGAGCTGCGACAATCTGGGAGGAAAAAATGGGAGAAAAGTAAGCTTTTTATTTGCTTTAAATTTGCATTCATTTATATAACAGTTAATATCACATTTCGAATGTTATTATATTCATAAAGCAAGAAAAATAGATTTGTTTAGGGTTAAGGTAAAATACTGTTATTTTCTGATATTTCTAAACATTTGATTTGTGAGTCCGTTTCGTCACCATGTACTTTTGCAATTAGAAATAATGTATCGGCGCCCAAGAAATAGGGTACCAGTAAATAAGACATTTTAGCGTCCTTTTGTATTAAAAGCAATATAAATGAGTTGAAAACGGGTTTGTATATTCTGCGACCTTAAACCTTCGTGTTCTAATTAGTTTATCATGAAAACTGTTCAAAAGTGTTCAGATTTTAATTGAGTTACATTAATTTAAGACTATTCTAACGAAATTTGCTAAATTCACTCTAAATACTAGTGCATCATTTTTTATTTTAATTAAAATGTTGTAAGACGTAAACATCGACAGATCGTAAAGTTTTCTTAAAAGGTTAACAAATTCATGAATTCTTTATCACTACCTGATAGGATACGGTCACTGCATTTTAAGGACTGAGTCTTCAGTTTTATAAAACAAACTTATTTATCAACCGCATCAAATAATGGGATTTTTCACAAGAAATTATTTTTTCATTTGCTCTACATTAATTTACGTTTTAGAGTAGGCGTTTTCTTTTTAATTTAACGCAGTTGTGTTACATTGATTTCAAACTGAGGCCGAAGAAAAAACCTATTGGTGTCTTGCCTGCCCGATTTTTTCTGTCGACCGCAGGTTTTTCTCTGTCTCGCTCAAAATCTTTCTTGTCGATATTTCCTTTTTCATTGTAACATATCTTATTCTAAGAATAATTCTGCCGACCTACCGAATCTATATTTTGGGGGGAAGAGAAGTTAGCGGAAACCAGGTATTTGTTTTGTTTTGCCAAACAACTTGGTTAACGTTTGTTTAAGATTTACTAGAATTAACACAAACAAGTGGATCAAATATCATGTCTTTGTGTATATTTGCTTGGCTACATTCACGTATACAGTTCAAGGATAGTCTATATATCATTTAACTAACATTTAAAAGCTTACTAAAAGTAAGGGCTGCATTCTCCCATAAAACCAAATCATATCTAATTTGAAATAAATAGTATTCGCCCTGACATTAAATATGATTATTTATCTTTTCTTGCAAGCACTTGCATCTTATATTTACATGTATCATATTATTATCAAAGTTAATCTGGTGATATCGTATATCCAGGTATGTTTACAGTCAAACCTGTGAACAAAGGCCACTCTTGGGAAAGACATATTGTGGCCATTATTGACAGGTGACCTTTATTCGGAGGTCATTTTGTTCTAAAAATATAATCATTGACGGTTTATAAAAGAATGACCTTTAATCACAGAATGGCCTTTATTTGGAGGTGGCCACTTAAACAGGTTTGGCTGTACCTATATTATTAAGAATATGTGGTTGTTTCTATTTAACCAAATTCAAATTCTGTTCGGTTCTGTTACATTATATTATGCTCTGGTCAATTAATACAACTGAAAGGACGGACAATGTAGATTTAGCACTGTATGATTATATTCGAAACAGGTTACATTTGTTAAAGATTATAGAACATTATTAACAACAGGGACATTATATAGTGTCCCTGGTAGCAGGTCAATCAAAAGTGTTGTCATAAAATGTTGCATGATATATACGTGCTCGATTTCAGCTACATATGTGATCACAATTGTAATAAATGTGAAAGGTTACGAATGCAGTTTTCCAAAGCACTTTCATCTTTCAAAATTTCTATTTAATTAAGTACGAACCGCGATAATCATTTTAAAACATATAATAGGTATCGTCTAAATTTCTTGTCATAAACATTTTCTTAAACCAACATGGCGATCATTTCCCCGGATTATGAAGTATATGATTTTGTGATTATTGATTAATATATATATTTGGTGTCATCAATGATGCATGGATAGGTATTTACGCGAAGTATTTGATTAAAATCATAAACTCTCATGATAACGTAAAACTCATACAAACATAATTATAGTATAATAGAATAAAGTTAAGCATAGAGACAATTTATGTTTACCTCACAAAATAATAGCTGTTTACTACATATCGCCATATCGTAATAAATATCGCGATATATCGCAATGTCATTTTCCCTGGCGTACAAGAAACACGAAACAATGCAACAAATTTGTCAAATTTTAAGAAAAGTTAATAAAAAAGAAGTCATTATAACTTCTATATTACACCCATCTCCATAATACAATTATCTCCATTTTGCAATTATCTCTATATTACATCCATCTCTATATTACATCCATCTCTATATTACATCCATCTCTATATTACATCCATCTCTATATTACATCCATCTCTATATTACATCCATCTCTATATTACATCCATCTCAATATTACATCCATCTCTATATTACATCCATCTCTATATTACATCCATCTCTATATTACATCCATCTCTATATTACATCCATCTCTATATTACATCCATCTCTATATTACATCCATCTCTATATTACATCCATCTCTATATTACATCCATCTCAATATTACATCCATCTCTATATTACATCCATCTCTATATTACATCCATCTCAATATTACATCCATCTCAATATTACATCCATCTCTATATTACATCCATCTCTATATTACATCCATCTCTATATTACATCCATCTCTATATTACATCCATCTCAATATTACATCCATCTCTATATTACATCCATCTCTATATTACATCCATCTCTATATTACATCCATCTCTATATTACATCCATCTCAATATTACATCCATCTCTATATTACATCCATCTCTATATTACATCCATCTCAATATTACATCCATCACTATATTACATCCATCTCAATATTACATCCATCTCAATATTACATCCATCACTATATTACATCCATCTCTATATTACATCCATCTCTATATTACATCCATCTCTATATTACATCCATCTCTATATTACATCCATCTCAATATTACATCCATCTCTATATTACATCCATCTCTATATTACATCCATCTCTATATTACATCCATCTCTATATTACATCCATCTCAATATAATGATATCATATTTTAGGACCAGTGTGATAATATTTCCTTATATTTTCAGTTGATGAATAAATAATATTTGATAACATTATATTTAGTTGAATTAATTCAACTGATAAAAACATTTTATGTCAAACTTCTAAACAAATTCTGGTTAATATTACATGCTGACCTTCAAAAATCCAACATTCACATACACGTGCCGCATAACAATACAATTAAGGAACAATAATTATGCGAGAATAAAGACTGGGATCATGTTGAAACCACGGAGCGGGGTGATCTGGGGGGGGGGGGGCTTAGACACCCAATAATTTTGCCCATAATGTTTCTAATAACTGATTCCCCACTCCTATTCGTGAGATATAATCTTAAATTATCTCTCCCATTTATTTTGTCTGTTATGGTGCCTAAAAGGGACTATAGCAGCTTATGTAGTCTGACCCTCCCTGTTGTCAGACAAAATCTAAAGTTAGCCCCCCCCCACACCCGAATTTGAAATTGCTTCCTACGAGCCTGATTTTGCATATTGTAACTTGCGAAGGCCACATGACAATTATATATATATATATATATACATATCTGCATGTCCCTTGTATTCTTTTCATGCTAGAGTTTGCTAAAAGTGTGTAATATGACACAATTTTCTAGATGACGTTCGTGATAATGTTCTAGATCATGTATTTGATATATCTAAATACAATACTTTAGTACTTTAAATGTGAACGAGCAGCCAAGGTCATTTGGTGACACTCCAGCTTTGATGATGGAGAAAATACCCAATACATACACCTGGGTAAAACCACCGATGTTAAAGACATTGAATCAGGAATGCTAGGCATGCGACTAAGATCCAGCAGTCCTGTATATTCCACGGTAGGGGGGGGGGGGGGGGGGGTATAAAACAGACAGGGTCATTGATATACTAGCTTTTTTGCAGCTTCCTCCCATGTAAAATTTTGTCCATGGGTAGAATTTAAGCTCATAGCGGTGAGGGGCTAGTGATTATAAGCCAGAGACCGTGGCCACTCGAGGCTCGATCCCTGGGCCATTAATACAGCTAAATGATAGCAACATTATTACAATTAACAAAGCCTTTTACATAGACTGTTTATGCATGGGCCAGACAAAAAGTCGCATGTATGATTACCCATAGACCCCATCTATGTACCGAACCTACAGGTTCTAAAGTAAAATCGAAAATATTTTAATATTAATCGTATCTCATACACTCGAAAATATTCAAGTTTTTGAAAATGTTTTAGCTGTTTTACCTGTGTTAGCGACCACCTGTGAATATCGACCACTCTGTGTATAAAGGTGATCTTAGTTCACGGGTTTGAGCGTGTACGTATTGAATGTTTCGTGAATATCTGTACACCTATATTAACCTATGATTGAACGTATTAGCCAATAGATTTCGAAAGCATGACCTATATTCATAGGCAAGCCCCATTGATGTAAGCTATTGAATACGCTCTTCATAATAATATAACAGATAGTATTCAAATTATGATATTTTTTTCATTTTTTCTTTCCACAATGACTAACAAAATCGTTGAGTAAATACCAATTGAAGCAAGTTTCATAAGAAAATATTCAATTTTCTAAAGCAAGATGAAACAGGATATTGTTATGACCTCGTAAGCAAGTTTGTAAAATATTTCCGAACACAGATAGAATAACCGGGTACCATGTACGTACATGCACATACCTCGAACGACGGTGTCTATTTTAAATAGCTGTATCATGATTGAAAAGGTATGATAAAACTTTGTGTATAATTTTGACTACATAATTATTTAAATAGAATTTAGTGAATGTAGTTAAGGATCAGCAGTTTTCGTTGATCTGTATTTGCTACATGAAGTGTACGATGATGAAGGTCATTTATTGCGTAGTTTAAGAAAGCAATCTCGATTGCACACAAAGTAAATACGGTAAAATCTCGACATAAAGACTATATTTTGGGATAAAACAGATTAAATAGAACATACATATATCTCAAAATCTTTCAGATGGTGATACAAGCAACAAAATTGGCCCAGGTGTAGTTTAATGTATTCTTTCCCCCCAAAAGCACGTTAGCCATTTTGATTTTTAAAGATGCCGACCATCTTCAAGATGGCGGCCATTTTCAAGTAGGAATTTCTTTCTTTTTACCGAAATATCACTCAAAATATTTTATTCATTATCATCTCGTGCTTCGAAGAAGGGTTGAGAAGTTGGTCATCACATGTCAGTGACTCCTTTTGATTTTGAGGTCAGTAGGTCAAAGTTTAATGTCACGGTGACCTACAACATAAAAATCTGACGTACGTTCTTCAGTTAGAGTGACATTTAACGTGAAAACTTTGTTTGCCAATAACTAGTGAGTAATTTTGCCTATGGTCCTCGGATTAGGAAGGGATGTTGATCATTACAAGATGACCCTAACTGATTTGAGACCAGAATGTTCATGCAAATGGAATTGCATGCACTGCGTTTTAATATGACTGATTGTGATGCTGAAGCCTAAACCAATGTAATTGATTTTAAATAAGTGAATGTCACGTCACAACAAAAGCACATTGATGTCATCATTGTCATGAAACTTGGCATGGGAACCATTTTTAGCTAAGCGTTAATTGTCCCAAAGCACCCAAATGCTATTGTAATCAGTAGGTACGACAAGCAGTGGTGAGTACTGCTGCCATTTGCTGTACTACAACATATTGGCACATATAACTCCGTTGAGTAGATATACTATTGGCCTCCTATTTGGAGATGGCAACCAACGCATTCATAACCCGCGCAATGTGTACACTACGGTAGCGCTGTGCACTGACCTGTGTTATTCTGCTCGGGGCATTATGGGTATTTGCAGGTACTACTTACAAAATGGAGCGTACTTCAACATTGCGTTTCATTGAATAATGAGTGTTATTGACGAAAGCATAAGAATAGAAATGGTACTACGTATTCATTTTACATAACTAAACAAATTTGTTAATAACATACAACCGATATGGTTGTTTTGACATTTTTAATCCTTCCGCGGAACTATACTTTTAGCGTATGTATAACTATCTAAATGTAGATAGTAATCAGTTTTATGTATAGAGGTTAGACAAACGTAGTGACGTCACGCTATGTATAGAACGTAACCCGCGCAGTGTTGTTGCAATCGGAACTCCTCGGCGCTTGTCTAAAGAAAAGTGCCTCGGACTGAAAGGCTGTAATTCTGAGAATGATTCTTGAAAACGAGTACCTTGTTATAAAAGTAGTGACCGGAAACCTCATAACCAAAATTTGTATACCTACACGTATGTACGAGGCGTATTTCTCAGTCACCCTAACGCCCGAGTAGTTACGATTGTTGTTGTTGATGAGTTTGCTAATCCCATTAATGCTCAATATATCCCAGGTCTGGCGAAGACGCCCATTAAGGCAGAACTTATTGTGTTGGCACAGGAATGCAGATGATACTTTGACTGAATGTGATCTAGCATTGTCCTATTGATGCAATGTGGAGTCAATGCGATTTTGAAGAAAGGGTACAGCGCATGATACCAATACCTTATCAATGTATCTCTAGGCCGTAAAACTGCCTTCAGCTACTAGCCAATGTTTCTTCCGTTGTTATGATATGCCCGACCATACTATTACATCAAATACCATTGTCGGGTGAAACATTCTATGTAACGTTCACCTCGATGACGCCATACCTTATGCCTTCCATCTATCGATTATGCGAAAACCTGTATACATCAGTTAACAGTATAAACTGGTGTTGACGTGTGGTAGACCAACTGATGCATCGCTGTTGATACCTCTTTGTTTCCTTGTATATACTGGCGGCAACAACGTTGTTTGACAAAATGACTTCACTTTTGTCATATCTGTACTCATCATACATGTAGCTATTTTATTTCTTAAATGATGTATTTTTATGTATCGATAAGCGAGAATACCAATCTTCTAGTAACAAAGCAATTAATTGCATCATTCCATATTTTGTTACCTACATGTAACGTTTTTTTATCTCGTTTAACTTAGAAGTAGACTGTATTAAGATTGTCAATACAGTAGAACCTCATTTAGATACCGCTTGATGTCTCATACATGTACCACTAATTCAGAATCGAGTTTTCTATATTATCATCAAACTGAGAACCTTGGACCCCATTATAGCTTGGTTAAAGGGACGGGGGGGGGGGGCATGAAACACCCCCCTTCACCCATGGCCCTCCCATTGCCCCCCTCCCCCCATGGCCTCCTTCCCCCCCCATGGCCCCCTTCCCCCCATGGCCCCCCTTCCCCCCATGGTCCCCCTCCCCCTATGGTCCCCCTTCCCCCCATGGTCCCCCTTCCCCCCATGGCCCCCCTTCCCCCCATGGCCCCCCTTCCCCCTTCCCCCCTGGTCCCCCCATGGCCCCCTTCCCCCCTGGTCCCCCCCATGGCCCCCTTCCCCCCTGGTCCCCCCATTGCCCCCATGACCCCCTTCCCCCCATGCCCTCCGCATGGCCCCCTTCCCCCATGGGACCCCTTTCCCATGGGACCCCTTCCCCCTGTTGGGGGTGTCCCTGGGGGAAGGTCTAATATTAGGCCACCTCCCCTATCTGCCCAAAGGGAAGTTGCTCCTGAGGGAGACTCCTCCATGGTAATCTCCCTCACCTCCTGTCTGTTTACTCTTTTATTAACTTACAGATGCAAACGGTCAAAAATAACTGATAAACTAGCGGGAAGAAGAAGAAATCTAGTGATAATACGTAAATAAGGAGATTTTTGGAATAAACGTAAAATATGGGAGATAATTCAAAAGTACCATCAGACTTTATTCTAAAAGGATATGAGAACAGACTATAATTATTAAGGAGGTGCCAACAGACAATAATTATAAAGGTGATGCCATCAGACAATAATAATAAAGGAGAAGCCATCAGACAATAATAATAAAGGAGATGCCAACAGACAATAATAAAGGTGATGCCAACAGACAATAATCATAAGGGAGTAGACAGACAGGGGAGCTGTGCATGACCGTGCGACCACATACACGCATCATGTAGGTTTCCGTCCCTCGATACCAAGGGACGAAAGAAAAGTAGACGCAATGCGTCTTGTGATGACGGCCTGTAAAGGCCATACATAATTCATTTCAACAAAATATCCACCTTTTATACGACGGCGATAACACGCGATAAAGTTGACAAAATGTTAATAACAATGGGCTTCGAACGTATTTACATGTTCAGTAATTCTACTGCAACACCAAATCAATTCTAATTTTCAATGGCGCTTCGTATTATAAAATACAATATGTTGGTGAAGTTTGGCAATATTTGAAACGTCAATTAAAGTAATATTAATGAATATTTGTAACTTCAGGTCTTGTTTTACCTCTACGTAGTCAATACGTGTACCCCCGGGGCATGATATATATGCTCTGTACAAATCCAAGGCCTTTATGAAGGCGTTTCACACCTCGCTTCGGTCAATGTGTTCATCGCATAATTTAAATACACACCATATCATATATATCTATGTATCTAAAATTAAACCCAACTATTTACTACTTTTATTTCTATCATACTCTCAGAAATAAATAAGGTTTAGCCAGTGCTAACAGACACCCGTGAACAACAGAAACCTGTCCACAACAGACGAAAAGGGCTCTTTAAGTTACCGCGTATATAGCGGACATGCCCCAACCGCGCATAGTAGACACCAAAGACCCAAAATAGTTTCCCGAAATGCCATTTGGACCTTCAAGAATGGATTTAAAACAAGTCTCCTGTCTTAATCAGTCAAAAGAACATTCACTTGTTCGTTGTAGGAATGGTATTGCCGCAGGAATGGTAGTCTTTATCCTTAGATCGATTATCAATTATTATAATTGATGCAATATAATTCAATTAATTTACTTACATGCAAGTTAAAAAATCCTTCCTTAGTACGTCGATGATATTTAAAGCAGAGTGATTTAAATGATAGAGAACACACACAATTCTATCATAATCCAAATAAAATTTATTCAAAATTATAATATTAGAATTAGAATAATTACCTCCCTTGGTTTACTAAAGTTACCAGACGGTCTGTCGCTTACTGTCGTCTTGTATATGTATGGCTGTTACTATGGAGACCGCCATTTGTAACTAGGAATAATTTAACTATACAAATTTATATTTAAGTTTGTTCAGATTAATTAATAGCACTGACATTTTATGTTCGCAGTTTTAACTCAGTATAGTATAGTATAAAATAGTCATGCTGTAGAGAAATTCCGCTTACTTCCAGGACATCCCTCCAGACCGAGGTAGTTGCCCCCGCTAAAATTTGCAGAGAAATAGAAAATTGGTTCGATTGTACAATGATGATTAGAACGTATTAAAAATCAATGTATGACGCCGGTTTTAAACCCTGAGCGTCAGATTCCTCGACCGATCCTATCGTATGTTGTGGACTTCAGCAAGAAATGTTCACATATATAGCATTGTTATTAGAATATTGGTCTCGAGGCCTTCAGGGAACCTGATATTTAGAATACATGCGACATCTCATCCGATTCTATCATTTCAGTAAATTGATTTCCCAAGTTTTTATTTTATTTTTATTTAGCCGAGGCAACCGCCTCGTAACCATAACTGCATCTGTATTATAATACTAAATAATGTTGTTTATTTGTATCATAATCAGGGACACTATATGAATATTATAGTATCCGCCGTTATAGTCGAGTGTCAACTTGCTTCGTCATACTGTCCGTTTGTTCACCACCTAGTTTCAATCGAAACCAGTTTTAGTTTACTGTCCAATGTGTAACCAAACCAAAAACCTTAACTTAAATCGAATAGTTTCAACAAAAGTGCCCATAGTAAACATGTCACTAAACTCTCTTTCCCAACCTTGTCAGATATTGTGTTCAAGTGTGGATGAAAAAAGTATGTATCAAACAGCGCTAAATTTTACCATTAAATACAAATTAGGTGAACGTCCCATGCCAGCACCAGCATCATTTTTTAATATTGTCAGTTGGGCACGTTTTCAAGATCTCATCGCACTTTTATTACAATAGCATGGATTCCTGTGAGAACCAGTGGGTAGGTGAAATAAAGCCGCGCCAAGGGGAGTAACTCTTAGCGTTTGTCGCGGATAGCATGGCGTATGTCACTCCTTTTCTTTTTTTCCAGATTACCCGACCCTTTACAAAAGTCAATATCAATATTTGGACAAAATACGACCGAGTTTTTAAAGTTTGGGTAATATTTCATGTGAAAAAGGCAAAACTCCGAAAAAAACAGTTCCTGACTTCGAGCTTCTCATTTATGGGCTAACGTGCTTTTTGATAGAGGTGGCCATGCTGAACATTCATGCCAAATTTGCTGCTTGTATCATGAAGTGACTGATTTTTTTCAGTTATCGGCCCAGCTATGGCCACTCGTAGTATTTGAACTCACGGTGATTACTAGACAGAGATCATAAAGCGCTGTCACGGAGGCCCTCGCATAAATGTCTTGTATTGCACGTCAGATCGATTTTACCTTTTAAAAGTATCTTCTATCAATGGTGTTAATCTCAGTGCAATTCATTTAAATAAACCACGGTGTATATATCTCGGTAGTTAATTATAGATTTATAGTTTCAAAACTGTTTATTCATTTTTATAGATTGCTCGTTTACAACAAGACGAGAATATGTTCTATTCAAAAGTATGCATAACGCACAGCGGACAATCCTTTCAGTGTTTTTTTTTCATTTAACTTCTTCGGTGTATTAAATTCATTTTTACTGCACGCAACATTAATTACTACATCGGAGCCGTCACTGGTGTAATATGATCATTTAATCAATGCGACAAACCAGTCGAAAAAGATATGTAAAAAATCCACACGATAGACTAGATAGATTGAATAACATAATATAATTTGTGTGCGTGCGGGCGTGCGTACGTCCGCGCAGGTAGGTGAGCTAATGAGGGTGAACTGGTATACCTTACATGTGCAAAAATCCAAGAAGTTTGGCAAGAATAATCTCCCTTAGTTAACACGATAATTAAGTATGCCAGGTTTATTTGATTGTCCCTCTTTATTAAAATAAACTAGTAAACTTTAGATCGCTGCAATCGGGATTAGACATCATTCAATGGTTGACTGAGTATTGTAACATTTTGTGGCAATCAGCTAAACAATTCCTTCGACCATTTAGTTGAAACAAACAAAACTTGCAAATCATCTTTTTCCAATGTTGTTTTAAGTTTAACACTGTCAATATTATCGACTGGACCTATTAGGCCAGTTATAAGTTGATATGAGAAAATGAATAAAATAACTCCTTTTATTGAAAATGATTATTATAACAAACATAAATGCATGATACTTCACGTATTATTTCAGTGCTTCTGGAGTAAATAAATGTCAGAAATGTGTCAGCATCTAAAATGTTTTTTTTATACAAGTTAAAACCATTTACTAGTAAAATATCAGTTACAGTCATAAACATTCAGAATGTCAATATACATATTTTTATCCACTTTCATGTCTCAATATTAGATATGTCAGTTTATGATCAAATAGGCCAACATTTACGCGGATAATAAGTATGTCGATTAGTTAAAACTATACTTGCATTTTCATTTAATTATAAAATCCAACTGTGAATTTATAAAAATCATCAATATCTTATGTGGGCCGCAAACTCGCAAAGTATCCGGAGTGGTACATAAGGTGATGGTTCAATCAACAGACTGACCAGTAATAATGTTAATTAAGTTTTTCGTTGAAAGTTTTATAAATTGGTTGTACGTTTGGTAGATGGGGTTAGGGTATAAACAGGACATTCCGAGGTATTAGCTAGTATACCTCAGTCTGTTCACATTTCGTGGAATATTGTACATACTAAGTGGGGTTCATTTTATAATTTAAATACCTTGGTTAGCATGCCAACTTACGTGTGAGTGATCTTTCTTAATGTACAAATGTACCATACTCATACATGTACTTAAAAAAATTCAAAACCATCTCAGCATGTTTCTTATTTTTTTGATAAACTGTCATTTTGTATATAGAGGGTATTAAATGAGTGTGGATTCTGTATTGAATTTATTGAACGAGTTGAATAAATTCAAAACGGAATCTTCACGAATTTAATATTCTTTTTATCACATACCCTGAAAATACTGCCAAAACCAACATACCTGTTTGACATTTCTACTAATAACAAAAAAGTGACACATGCGTAATAAGGCTTTTTAATCAGGAGCACAAAAATAGTTCCAACTTCAACTTCAACTTTACTTTATTTTAACCATAATCATATAGATGATACAATGGTATACAAATTACAAGCATACAAACAATGTACATGACGGTGAGAAAAAGTGAGAAAGATATTTTAAGTAGGTTATAAATTAAAGGTACGGTTTGGGGAAGTATATCAGTCGTTAGGAATACAGAAGTATTTCCAGTATAGAAGTTGAATTATACAGTTACTGAGCAGACAGAATATGTATAGACATAAAGTTTAAATAATATTATTGTAAGCTCAATACCATTTTAGAAATTTAACTTTTACATTTATGTAAACAAAAATAGCTAAATATTGATTGATTTAAGCATAGCAGTGTAAAAGAAACAACGCTGATTCAGGCACTAATAGCCTGGAATTAGAAAAAACGTCATGTATATTACAAATATGAACATATCTAACGATATATGCAGTGTCTTTGCTTACTCAAGTTGTTAAAATCAATTCAACATTACTCATGTGAAGTTATAATTTTTGTTGACAAACAGCGTAGGAATAAATTCATGTGAATCGGTTCATTTGCATATTGTATGCACGGCCGTGCCATATCGTTTTCACGGCACGGCCAAAACGGGTATGTGATAAACCTTTGTATCATATAATATGATAATTATGGTCTAATAAATTCAGAATCACTGAGTTCAGTTGAATTGAAAATCACCCGGACTCTTGGTTACATCATTTCAGAATGTCAAGGTCGCGTATGTGGGCGATTGTCACTATCGTACTTGTGGCGTGTATTGTTGCACTTGGCATTGGACTTGGTATAGCATTACAGAACAAAATGGACGATGAGAACAAAATGGACAATGAGAAAACCGATATGGAACAAGAACAGGTACCTTGTGAATGTGAGACAGTTCCTGAGCCGTCGTCCTCCCGGTTGACAAAAGACTCTCCAATCTACGTCAAACCGACCGACATAAAGGAAGGATTTTATCGCTTTGCAACAGTCGCGGCCGATGCTCCGATATGTTCCACATACGGGATGTGAGTAATTTAACAGAATGTAGTTCTGGTTACGTATTAACTACGACCTTGAGCAATTTTGAGCGCGCTTGTTGCTATAATGTTACTGACCTTAAACAACTAATTGCAATGTCGAAAATAGAAGCTAAAAGAGTAATTTATTCCAATCATTGTCTGATTTGCAGTTGTCGTTATTATGCATACTATGCTTAGCTAATGTTTAATCTATTACAGGGATATGATACTACAAGGTGGCTCTACAGTCGACGCCGCCATTGCTGCCATTTTATGTAACGGCGTGTACAACCCACAGAGCTGCGGGATTGGAGGTGGTTTCTTTATGACGTACTACAAAAGGTTCGGTTTAGTTAATTATCAAGATATACCTCAGAAATTGATGCCTCCATGCACCCAGAATTGATTGAACGTATTGTATATTATATACAAAGGACCCCGGTAGTTGGTGCGCCTTATACAGTTACCCAAGAGAAAGATATCACCTTAAACTACTGATACATACGCTCGTTAAACATTCTGATCTAAGTAAAAGCGTTTTCCATGTTAAAATTGCTTCTCATCAACGTGTATTTTTACTAAGTCAATCATTCAATTTCTTATCAGATCTAGTAAGACAAGTTATGCCATAATGGCTAGAGAGATGGCACCGGGAGCTGCAACTGAATCAATGTTCACTGATGAGAACGTCAGTTCAAGAGAAGGTAAGTGTTTGATATAATTTGTTTCATTCATTTTCTAAACAAGTTTACAGCTAAATAAGGCGACCGATTCACCTAACCAGTATTTCCTGGACTTTATTCTAACCAGTTCTATAATTTACCCTTCCACAAGGTGCTGAAAAATTCTACACAGTCATACGTCACCATGTTTTTCAAATTCTCCTAGATTGGCCTAAAATCGAACCCGAATCACCCGGTTACAAGTCCAGTGTATTATCCACTGGAGTACGGCCTCGGCTATTTAATACTATGAAGTAAGACAGTAACAAGAACATGAATATTGTCAGTCATTATACCAACTTCGGGTATACACTGATCAACTTTTATGATTTTGATATATGACACCGTAAGAATACGTATGCTAGACAATCTAAGAACATCTAAAATGTCCTGTAAATACTATAAAATAAAATGATCGGCCTCATCACGTGATATTCAGAGTAGGCCATGTTGTCCGATTACAAAAAAAATAGTGGCGCATAATCTCACCAGTAATACTGCATTTCATTTCCATGGGGATATAATTTTTTCACATCGTATGATAAAACGCACTGCCCCTCAATCAAACCTTGACCTTTGACCTACTGACCTGAAACTACACAGATCCTGAAGAGGTTGTCACGAGGAATCAACATAATTATGAAGTTTGGTGATTGCGGATACAAGCGTTTTGATTTTATAGGTAAGGTTAAAGTTTGGTACAAACAGACAGACAAACATGCCAAAAAACAATATGCCCCTAATCTATCGATACGGGGGCATAAAATATCTTACAGAAATATCAGTACAAGATTTCTTCCTATCAATATTTACAGGCGGCAAGGCTATTGGAATACCCGGAGAAGTCAAAGGTCTTTACGAGGCTTGGAAACTAGGTGGAAAACTACCATGGGATGTCTTATTTAAACCATCAATACAAATGTGTGAAGACGGTTTCACAGTTGGTAAATTATTACATGAAGACATTGTGAACAACCTCGAATCGATTGAAAGAAATGAAAACTTAGAGTAAGAAAATGACTACCAGTATTACATCATTACAACCACCGTCATGAATTAAGGTTGTGCACGCCAAGCCATTAGGACAAAACACCAATACCATTACGTTTCTAGTATGTACCACTGATTGTCAATAGTAGACTCGGAGAGCCTTCAATATTTAGTTCCAATTAACGCTAAATGATTTTGTTTGCATGATGGTTATGGAATGTTAACTCGGTTGGTATTTATTTATTTGTTTGCTTGGGCTTAACGCCATTTTTCAACAATTTCTCCGTTATATTGGGCGGCCGGTTCACTTAACCAGTTGTCCTGGACTATATTCTAACCAATACTAACTTACCGGTCCACTAACAACCACCAAGTTCTCCGCGTGAGGAGGAAAATCGACATTGTTTTCAAAATTTCATGGAAGGGAATGACCTACCGCGCACGGGAATCAAACCCGCATCACATGGTTACAAATCCAGCGCATTCACCACTGTACCACCGCGGCCTTATTCGATAAAGATATGTACATTGCAAACTGTTCATTGTATTGGTAACTTGTTTTCAGATTAATGCTGACAAATCCAGCGACAAACGCACTGTTTGTTGAAGGCGATAAGATGCGCTTACCAAAACTTGCTGAAACTTTCAAAAAGATTGCTGCTGACCCTTACACATTCTACAATGGTTCACTTGCCGCTGATATAGCACAGGACATTAAAGATGCTGGTGAGTATAGAGTTAGGTGATGTTGTTAAAGAACTGCATAAACTTTTGAAAATACTGTTATCAATACCACACATTTGTGCATGTACTACAATGCCCTATAGCCTTTATCCATTTTCCAAAACGGACTAATGATATTTTACAGGCGGAATAATTACAGAAGGAGATTTAAACCAATACTTCGCTGCCGTGAAAGATCCCCTGAGCGTCACAATTTCATCAGGGAACTACACGGCTTATTCACCACCACCGCCATCTAGCGGAGCTGTCTTGTTACTGATTCTTAACATATTGGAAGGTAATATTTAAGCTTTTTCATTTTGTGCTTTTGTTTTCTAATTATTTGCCCGAAAATATCTAAGTCTTGGACTAGATAAATAAACTTGTACATAGCCACTTAATTTATTTATTTCAGTTTCAGACATACGACATCGATTATAGCGGCAAACTCACCTAAAGAATTTTCCTGACCTGTATTCTAACCAGCATTAACTTACCTTTCCACTAAGGACCGGTAACTTTTCCACATACGAAGGAAAATCGACATCTTTATCACATTTTAGTGGGAGGGTATTACCTGTCGCGACCGGGAGTCAAACCTGGATAATCGGTTTACAAATTCAACCAACCAACCTCTGGACCACGGTCGTGGCAGTCATTTTATAACGATGAATGTTGTGTTACGATAGGAACTCAATTCCTTTCAAACTCATTGGATTATATCAGTGCACACTGAATAATGAAATATTTTCAGGTTATGGTATGACACCTAACGACTTGTCAAGTGGTGAAAAGGCCGTAGAGACATTCCATAGAATTACAGAAGCTTTTAAACATGGCTTCTCGGTGAGAACAAATCTGGGAGACGTTGACGTGGAAGATCAAGCATTTAAAGACCGAATCAATGAGGTACATTTTGCGTTGTGCTAGTCAATATCAGTTTATCGAATTCGCAACAAACAGTTCGTGAACGGCGTACCAATATCTATTACTTCAATAACATCAGACAGTGTTCATTACTGATTCTTTGATGGGTTCAAATCTGCAATAACAACCAGGGTTATATGGTGAATTTCCCAACTTTATACGGTGAAGAATGGCCCTAGGCTTACACCAAGGTTGAATCATCGACCTAAACATAGAAACAACGTCAACAGTAAAGATTAGCACTCTTCTTGGCAAAGCTTTTAATTAACAAACGACACATGTCTCATTTCCATACGGTGTGACATGATACTTCAGTTTAAAATGCTATCTTAGATGAAAATGTGTTCATGAAACGACGCTCAAATCTTTAACGACGAGCCGGGTGCGAACCTTGTGATGGTTATTGAATTTCATCAATGTATATTTTTTATATCCTTAGCTGGTTGCAAATATGACCTCTTTGGAATGGGGAGCATTAAAGAGAGCCAAGATATTACGTGATACACAGAACACTGCCTACTATGAGCCTTCGTACAATTTTACCATACCAGATGCTGGTACATCACATATATCTGTCCTAGGCACTGATGGTGATGCAGTATCCATAACTAGTACCATCAATCTATAGTAAGTATTATATAACTTCTGAAATCTGGACCGTCTGAAGTCCGGACATTTTGACCGGTCCCATGCATTGGGTGTCCGGATTTCAGAAGTTACAATGTATATGTGTCTGAATGTGATTAATAAACAATTAGATAAACCGTGTTTGTGTAACAAGAATCAATGTTTAATGATAAGTATTTCCCTTTGAACGCAATTAAGAAGCACTAACTTAAAGGATTGCACTAGTTTTACTTACAACTATGATGTGTAATTTGTGTTGACGAATAAAACGTACATTATTGCCTGCAATAATGAATAGTACTTGTTGGTGTAAAATTGTCAAGTTATAAGTCTGTGACGGCAATGTATTTGATACTAGTAAAATGTTATGATTATTAAGTAAAAATATACACAATCGTACACTTTCAAAAGTGTATGTGAGGCAAGCTTCTTGCCAAATAATTATCATAATATTTCAGCTTTGGTGCTAAAGTAGTCGGAAAACGTACGGGAATCGTGTTTAATAACGAGATGGACGATTTCTCTACCCCCGGAACTGTTAATTATTTCAAAGTACCAGCGTCTCCCGCCAATTTTATTAAACCTTACAAGCGCCCTCTATCGTCAATGTCTCCAACTATCGTAGTGGACAAAGACGGGGATGTAAAACTCGTTACTGGATCTTCTGGCGGCACCAGAATTATCACATCAAATGTTCTGGTAAGTACTAAAATGAACCAAGTATGTGGGAGAGTTGCTCAATAAGCATAAAAACGTACTTTGTCTTCATATAATTACAATTTATACATATATCAATTGGCTTGAAGTATCTATGAAATAAACAGGTAGGAGCTCTACAATACCATTTTTAAAAGAATCCTCTCAACACCACAAACGAAGGAGAACAAGCAAATCATTGGAACAAGGAATTCTAAATAAATGTGGTAGAAAAATCGCCATAACTGAAGCAACATTGAAAAATAACATAATGCATACGTCAAAACGCTCAAGAATTGAATACCTATTACAACTATGACACAAGTGTTATCTATTTTGACCCATCATTAAACTTTCTGGTAAGATTGGCTTTGATCACAGGTAACTGTATCATGAATAGATTATAAAAATATGAAATTTTTTTTATTTATTACTATATATTAACATAGTAATAAATATTTTTTTTAATTTTTTTTTTTCATATTTTTATAATCTATTCATGATACAGTTACCTGTGGCTTTGATGTGACGTTGTAAAATATAAGTTTATTACATCAATTACAGAGCATTATTCACACACTGTGGCTGAAACTTGGCGTGAAAGAAGCCATCGAATATCCAAGAATTCATCACCAATTACTTCCACCAGAACTACGAATTGAAAAAGCAATGCCTAAGGTAGATAACCAATATTGGTCTTGAGCTCATGCACACGTATACTGAAAGCTGAACACAATACCAAGCAGTTTTGTTGGGTCTAGCGTCGTACAAACAGCCAAAGTCATTTGGCGACCTTTCCCGTTTTTAAAGAAGACCCAGTCCGAAGCCAAGAGAACATAATAGATTGCTTTATGTTTGGGAAGATTAGTTTTTGACTCGTATACGATATAATTACCCAAATAAGGAATATTTATTGTACAAGACTATTGAATTACATCTTACACACTCCCTTCTATCAAATTGAATACATAAAACATAATACTGATTTTTGATAAGAGACAAAGTACTATGATAGAAAACGAGGGCTGTCCTAAAATTACGTGGACTTAAAACTTAAAATAACTATATGGTATTACAAGCGATAGCTTAAACATTTTTAAGTACTGTATTCATGAAATGATACCGCACGTTTTAAGTTAGCAGTTCTCACGGTAAGCAAATTTCCGAGTACTTTAAATCCATAGTCGCGAAAAGCTCGCATCTAACAAATCGAAATCTACCAAATCGAAAATTTCACTTCGCGAAAATGCTGACGTTCTAAAAGTCTGCGAAATTCTGTAGGAATACAACAATACCTGATTGTGTCTCTTTCAGGTCATTCAGGACGGTTTACTAGCAAGGGGACATAAGTTTGATGAACGTGAGAAATTGGGATCAGCCATCCAGGCTGTGATGACGAAAAACAAGAAAGAAAAGTCTGTAAAGAATATGATGAACAATGACTTTACGGAGATCTATTCGTACAGTGATCCAGTTAAAAACGGGGGAACATTTGGTGTATAATAAAGTAACAACACTTAAATAAACAAAGGCGTATATATATATATATATATTTTTTTTTGCTACATGCTCACTAAAAATAAGGTAGATGGGTAGGTAAAGGCAGGGTGGGATTAAAAAAATATTCTTGAAAGCGTGTGGAAAGGGAAATGAAATAAGCAGAGGATGTTCCGTTCTTAAGGATTAATAAAAAATTGAAGATCTCGCGGAAAAATAAAGGCATGTCAGGTGACCAGAAACAAATTATATACGAATTAAAGAGACTCGCTATATATCGTTCTTACTACTCTTCGTAAAACATGCATAATTGTGTTTCATTTTATTTGACAATAATTATTCATGAAAGTTTTTTAATAGGGTATTTCTATAAATCTTGAGCTTTCTAAACATATAAAAAATATTTAAAAAACGCATACAAGTATGTACCATTACCTAGTTGAATGGCATGCAAGCCTTGACGCAATATAGTATAGTATTCACGCATTTGATATAAAAAATCATGTACAAGATTAGAATTATGAGAACACAACTCACTAAGTAAAATTAGTACATACACTGAGCCGAATTTCTAAACATCCACATAGCATTTTGATTTTATGGCAATCAAAAAAATATTGAATACACATGCACTAATGGATTTTTGCTGTATTACTGTGGAATCATTAATTTTCGTTGGGGATTTAATTTAATTAAATACCGATGAATATAAATCAGAGATGAGGCCTTTTTTCAAAATCCATGAATTTATGTAACCACGAAATAGCCATTTTAGTACTTTGAAAAACCACTAAAATTGAGCCCAACGAAAATAAATGAAAATACAGTATATCCAACATTTACTCTGATTACTCGGCGATTTTTTTGTGAATCCTGATTGTAGCTTTGTAAACACAAGAATGAGTCGTGTAGAAATACGACTCAGTGATTTATGTTCATATACATATCATGCTAGTATAGGTATGTTGCCATGGTTTGCTGATGTTTAAAACATTGCATCCATTAGGAGTCATCCAATATGATACATGTACTCTGGATATGGCAACGTCCAAGTTTAACGTGCACCACTAAGTTAGTCACACATAGTTTAAGCCTCGCTGTGGCAAAGCAGAATTTAGAAATACACACATTATTATATATATACGTCCGTACATTACTCTACATACCTTTTCTATACAAAACGCCACAGTTTATCATAATTATTTTATATAGTTTAAAACCAGAAACAATCTAATATAATAGTATTAGAATGCAACAATTCGAGGGTTCAGCGCAACACTGTCGTAACTTGTTCTGATTTCAATATTATAAGTTTCGACACTGTTGAGCTGAACCCTCGAACTGTTCATTACATACATGTATACATTTGATAAGTTTGATATATTTTTTTTTTTTGCCATGTATAAAAAACTTATGGATATTGTGTAATCAAGATAAATGTAATCGATATGTTGTATTGTAATCGATAATTTGATAAAATATGCTGCTCACTGAAATGTTTTAACAATTAATTGAATTTTAACATGTATTGATATAGATATACTAATCGTAAGTTCTAACGCCCACTGACTCATATTTTCTAGTACCTCGAGCATTGACGACAAAACAAGATATGCACGTGCATTCTATTTATAACTAGAAATGTGTCCTGAAGTCAAAAAGGGGACATAGCTCCTGTGAAAATGTTTGGATTTTAACTGACATCGAACATGACCTGTATTTTATTATATAATTATACACGTTCATGCAAAATATGAAACAATCCAAGAATATTTCCTGAGTTATCGCTCGGAAACCCAGATCTTAACGGACGAACAGGGATAACCCTTTGTCCTTCCGCCATTTCGAATGGAGGGAGCATAGCAAACAAAGTCTGTGATTGTAATTAAGATGAAATGAAACCAAAGAATCTACCAACGAACGACACTGAAACTACTAGTATGTATTTGAAACTGATAGGCCACGATTGATATGAAACGTTAATAAATTTGATAGTTTACTAGCCATATACGTATCATAATAATACATGTTGTAATAACATTTGTCAAAACAGGATTGTAGTTTATCATTTAACCAAAAACCAGGGCCAATTAGAAACATTTGTGATTTAATGATGGAGCAAGACCTAGTTAGAACCACCTGATTTCCGCAACCTAGCTTGTCCTCGCATGTCCCGAGTGAGATTTTAACTCACGGTGATGAGGGGCTAGTGATTACTAGTCAGAGACTATGACCACTGGATAACACAGACCCCATTACATTATACATCATCTGATCATTTACAACATTGCCCTGTGGCGTCATTAGATGTTTTCTTAAATCCATATAGATTGTGTTATGCTATATACGGTTTTATATTTTTTAATAAAATAGAATATACAAAATTTGACCAGAATTAGTTATGTTTTACCGGAAAGTAAAAGAATACAAGATTTGCCGGCTATGGTACTTCAGTGTATTGTGGAGAGAACCAGCTAGTCTCATGACAGTTGCCTAAATGAGGCAAAACAACAACAACTATAACACCAGCAGCAACAGTGATATTATTACGTACAAATCGTCCCGTCCAAAATAAATAACTAATCCGTTTGATCCATAGAAAACTATTCTGGTTTACAGTAGTTTTATATTTGTTGATTAACTATCTATGTCCAAACAAACAACATAAACAACACAAATACAACATATCTCACAAGGTGAGAACTTTTCAGTCCCCGTATGATAATAAATATTAAAACAGTAAATACTCGCTTGTGAATATTTCAATCGCATTGAATATGATAAATGGGACGCAAGCTTCTACCCAATTCAATTGTTTGATATAAGAAGTTGAAAGCAATGAACCCAATTCGGGGCTCGAACCCGCGACCTCTTGCTTGCAGGTCAGTTGCTCTATCAGTTGGTTACCGTTCCATGTTGCAGTGTACAAAAGGCTTTGTACAGTCACGGTCAACGGGAACCAGTTTAACACGTGCTCTCGAATGAAAAGGAAAACAACTTTGGATAGAGATTGATAACAGTTGAGAACATTTGTGTGAGGTTCATTTACTGGCAACGAAATGTAGTTCAGTCTTCAGATATGTGGATGGTCTACAAGCGAGGGAGATGAACAAAATTTTGCAAGATAAACACAAATTTGAACAAACTCACCGGTGTGGAGATGATCTTGTCAGGAACATTATCCAGATATAAGAATGAAAACAGTCACATAACTTCCATATTGTCACGAATAGAACACATGGTTAACACTATTAACAGACACACTTCACATAAAACACTAATTTCGAAATTGTATACATTAAAATCAAAATTACGCTTTATATTTAAACACGAATATATAAAGTAACATCTCTTTTTTGTAGTAACGGCTTAGTTGAAAAAAACACACACACACACACAATATATATATATATTATCCGAGTTATCTATGCTAGTATTACAGATAATTTATGGATGGAGCCATGAAGTTACAAGTCCGGAGATGGCTTTCTGATTTGTTCACGGTTTTTTAGGTGTGTACTTTACTTGTGTACTCGGACGAAATTCTTCATAAAAGAAATTCGAGGCTAACTTTATTTAAAATATTAAGTTGGGTGCTCGTCCGTTTGGTGTTTTTCTTGCGATTGTAAGGGAGCTCTAGCAAAATTGTTACGTATTTAAATTATACATGTACTCATAAAATTTATATCAAAATCCTCTATTTTCAAAACGTGACAGTCCATTTTTCATTTTTGCAAGACGCGTGTATTCATTGGCTTCTTTTTCGTTTACATATTTTATAAATTATTTAGCGATGGCCTCATTTCAAATGTGATTGTTTTGTTATCGTAGTGGCTATCAAAATGCACGAAGAGCACGAAAAATGCGATATTTCGTGCTTCAAAATATTCCACTTAAAATCACGTGAAATGCGTGATAATGTACCAGATGGAAAAGACGGAAACTATGTCATTGTTGTCTAAGTACAGTATCACCTCTGTAGAGCAACACCCTGTGGGAGCTGCAAATACTGACCGTTGTTTAGAGGTTGTTGCTCTACAGAGGTTAAATTTATAGTAAATATCAACATAGGGGAAATTTCGTAGGTGTTGTTATAGAGAGGTTTTTGCTCTACAGAGGGCCTCTCTGGAGAGGTTGTACTGTATAGGATATAGGTCATATTTGAATGTTCTTTATAATTAAGTACATTTGTATGTAGATATCGAATATATTGTACATATCAAGCAATTTTCTACCGTTTAAGAAAGTTTAGTTGATTCTCTCAAACTAAAATTCAGTTTTAATTTTCGTAGATGATATCTTAATCTGTTTTTTTTTGTTTATTTCGAGTTTTTCACCCCTTTTCAACACCACCAGCCTCTGTAATCAACTGCCTACTTTCTCACATAAAGAGATATGGTCAGTGGCTGGGCCCGAACCCACGGCCCTCTATCAGAGAGAGGTTACAGTGATCTTAACCATACGACCACGGAGGCACCCCTGACACTAATCAGTAGCAACCAAGTCTCATTTTTTAACAAATAGTCAAACCTATGTAAATGGCCACCTCTGAAAAGGCCCATGCTTTTACCATCGATTATTTAGAACAAAATTACCTCTATATAAAGGCCCCCTATCTATAAAGGTCACATTACTTTGTTTCCAAGGGCTGGCTACTGTTCACTAGTTTGTCTGTACATAACTAACATGACAAAAATTAAGTGAACCCTGCTTATGTTGCAACAGGGACACTGACACAGCTTTGCCTTTGCTCATTGATGAGAAAGTTGTAAAGGGAGGTAATCACAGCCCAAAAAGATCTGTAATATTTTACACTCATGGTGAATACAAGCCCTTACAGCTGTGAGTTCAAATCCCATACAGGCCTCGACAAATTTCACATTACAGGCAGCTATCAAGCAAACTTACAGAAGGTCAGGTGTATGCTTAGGGCCTTCCTCTACCTAAAAAGCTGTAAGTTAGCATTGGTTAGAATACCAACCAGGAAAACTGTTTAGTTTAATCGGCCACAGTATATACAATGTAACTGAAAAATTGTTGAAAATGGCGTTAAACCAAAATGAATAACTAAAAGAATAAAGCTGGCAAAGTCACCAAATGACCTTGGCCTTTGGTGCGACATTAATCCCCGGTGAAAATAACAAATATCAAGTTGTGTATATTTAGTAACAAGAGTGCCTGGTCACAAAGTACACCCATCAAGGGCTATAACTCAGAAGTGGTTATCGAACTTGACCGAGATCTCATGGCCATAAACATTTCCATCAACTTTGGTGAGTATCCGTATAAAACTGTTTGAATTAGAGACACCTTCCGCCAACCAACACATCCGCCCCCCATAATATGACCCATTTTTGAAAGGGGCGTATAAAAATTGAGTATGACATTGTATAGGATAAACATACAGACAGCGTTATATGAAGCATGTAACAAAAATGAACAAGTATAACAACATCAACATTGTTTCAGATTTAATAAATTTAATTACTATATATAGATAAAACAACAAATTATTAACTTAACAAATACAAGTGAATTTAAAACAGAAAACTAACCTTGTTATATAACAGTCTGTGAGACCAAAGAAAACTTCACAAAATCCTTATTTACCATATTCATTATGATAAAAAGATGAATATGACATTGCTATTTAAAGCCCCATTCGCATTTTGAATGTTAAAATTGAAGTAGGTCTTATTTTACCTAGAAAGATATCTTATCAGTGAAATTGACTTTTACTTCCAATAAAAACATTCCGAAATATTCTTTTTTAATCACGAAGTACATATAGAAATATAGAACAGTATTTTTTTCAATGATATTGCAAAAAATAAGAAAAAACATCTGACAACATTTTTACGAGATGTAGCTAAAGAAAGGCATTGTGTAAATATGTTTCAGAGCAAATAAAATATATTTCTTATATCTTACTTTCATTACATCTATTGTTCTGTATTACAAAATTTAAAAGCTAATGGGGCTTTAAAATTAGATTGAGAATATCAAAACACAAAATTAAGATTAGTGCTTTGAGACTGATATTAAACTTAAGAAACTTGGACACTGATTTATAACTCTCAGGTAAGTGTTAAAACAAACACATACTTTTACATCATAGATTTAAGGCAACAAGGTTCTAACTATAAGTTTAAAACTTCTTAATCCATAATTATAGACTTAAATTTGAATTAACAATCATTTCATTATAATGAGCACTATTGTTATTATATTTATTGGACTTTTTTCATCATATTTTATATTGACAGTGAGACCACCTCTACATAAAGACAACAATTATCTTTAAGTACCAAAGGTGCTCTTAATGTCAAGGTTAAGCAGATATTTCAGACAAAAAAAACACATACAGCCAAACCTGTGTTAGCAGCCACCTCTGAATAAAGGCCATCCTGTGTATAAAGGCCATTCCTTTAAAATGGTAAAATTGATTATTTAGAACAAAATGACCTCCAAACAAAGGTCACCTGTCAATAAAGCTCATAGTTTTTCCTTCCAAAGGTTGGTCTTTGTTTACAGGTTTGACTGTTGTTGGATCTCCATGGTTGAATGGTAAAAGTCTCTGATTAGTTATCACAAGCCCCCTCATCACTGTGAGCTTATATCCAACCCAGGACTGAAATCCATATGCTAAGAAGCTAATCTTACCCAGGCCCTGAGGTTACAAAACTTGAGACCGGTCTCTGATCTCAAAGCTCGCATCTTGTCTTATAAGATTTTAATTCAATTATGATCAGACAATAATAATATTATTGATACATTAATCTGTCAGCATACTTGATCCAAACATGTGTTTAAACATTAATCAGCTCTATCTTTTCAACCATGGTACTTTGAGAATTGAACGGAGATTTGAGTTCAGTGACTGATCTCAAGTTTTCTAACCTTGGACGCAGGTGTTTGTCTGAGTGTCTTCCACCCCTGTTTCCAGATAATCATGACTAGCTGTTAAACCCCAGTGAAAAAATGGTTGTAGTTGATTATATATCATTATATATTTATTTCGATGGGAAATAAAAAAAGGTAAAATAAATTTGAATCAATACAGTGCACAGAAACATGCAACGTCATATTTCCTAGCTGAAAAAAAACATTTTGTGAAGAAACACAGTATTAATAGAATGATAAAATCTGAAACATAGTGAACAGGAAAACACAACTATAATGACAAAATTTATTCAATACACAAATCCCTGATTGTCTTGACTATAAAATCAGTAAAAAATACCACATCTATTGTATATAACTGTTCAAAAAATGACATTCAGAAAACCTATTTATGAGAACTATATCTACATATCTCTAAGAAGATAAACTGTAAGCTGCAACCAGACCTCTGATTGCAGTGTAAAAAATGGTGAAAAACTATACATAGATAACTTGCTCAAACAATAACTAATTCCAGTAATTCAACAATGGTCTCAAATTTCAGACTTAACACACCAGATATTCATCTCATGATCAACAACCTATACTTACAAGAGGTGTTTGTCAAACACATATGCTCCTACCCCAAACACTAACTGGATAGTAATTTCTTGTAATTGATCAGACTAGGATTTTACACTGAAAGTAACTGTGACCTTGACTACTGAACTCTTGACATCTACATGTAATGACCAACCAATAATGAGGGTCAAATTGTTCTTTAGTTATTGATGGTGACCTTGACATTTGACCTACAGATTTCAAAATCTATAGGGGTCATCAACATGTGATGACAAACCTCTCTATTAAGTCTAAGGAAGGTCCGTAGTTCAAATCTTTCTCTTGTTATTGGTTCGACAAAGCTTAAATATAGACACACAGACCAACATGTGCAAACCAATATACCCTTGCCTCATCGAAGGGGGAATAATTATCAACTAACATTTTAAAACCTCTTTCATATAAAATAACAGTCTTATATCTACACAGCACCATCATCATAATTCTGAATCATTTAAGAACTCATTCACAAGTTTCACAAATTGTTCTGGTTTATCAGCATGCACCCAGTGTCCAGCATCAGGTATATGTTTTATCTCAGCTGTTGGAAATAAGGACTTGATTTTCGGGTAATGTTCAATACTGAAAGAAAGAATTAAGTAAAGATACTCAAATTCTAGATTTTATCTAATGAGTTGAACAGACAGATTTTAAGAGGACATTTTGAGGGATCAACACAACAGTGTCGTAACTCATATTAAAATGAGAACAAGTTACTACAGTGTTGCGCTGAGCCCTCGATTTTTTTCTGGCATACCACAAAAAGTATGGTTATTTAGCTTGTTATTTCAATTGTCATCAACATGCAAATATAATTAGTTAGCTCTGGTAAACAGAATTAAATGAATCAAAACAATTAATCTGTGCTAAACAATTTCAAAATATCTTGTCCACAATGTCCCCACATCCCCGTAAAACATACTAAGGGAGATAATCTTGTTTTCCTAATCACAGTCATTATGTGTGATAGGTCACTGATCAGAGGAAAAAAACTTATTAATTACATCACATGTGTTAAAACTAGAACAATTGGACAAGCATACATACTGGTGATTCTAATTGAATATAATTTAGGACATTCATTTACTAAATTTTAGCAGACATATCAGGTGAGAGTGCTAAATCTCACATGAATTTACATGTTCCACTAAAATGACCCTTAGATTTACCCAATTCACACAAATCTGTCAAGAAATTATACCCTAGTAGCAACTGTACTTATATTATTTTACTATTATGGCTAATTGCTTTTTATCAACTGATATTGCATAAATTTCATATCAGTTTTTGAGCTAAGAATCTTGTTTATATTACCAACAAAACAAACACCCAAAACGAATGGTATTACCTTAATGAGGCCTAATAAGGGGTTACCCCACTTTTAAATTTGGTATCATCTTAATCATTTGGTTATATATACTTGAGCAACAACCTATCTTCAACAATAGTTTGATTTTTCCCACTGCACGTTTTAACTATTAATTTAACTCTCTAGAGCAACAACCTCTCATCAAGAACATAATTTTGCTACTCCAAAAGGGTGGTGCTTAGGAGAGGTTACACTGAACAGTTAAAAAATAATATGAAATAAAAAGATTGTGCCGATTAGGAATAAGGCACTTACTGTATATAGTTAGATCTCATTCCACCCAGAAATAATGTTTGACCATAATATTGTTCATCTTCAAACTTAGGAAATGAAGCCAAAGCATTGAAGTTATTAATGATAGAATCCAGATTACATCTCCATACAACTTTGTTATCTTTAATTGCCAGGTTGGAAGCCAGAAAATGTCTCATTGGCTCGTCCTATATCAAGAGAATCAAATCAGATTTAAAGACAAATAAAACAGATATTATTAATAAAACGACCGGAAACTTGAACCCAATACATGTATTAAAATTTCAGACCCTGTATCTGGTCTATAAGAAGTCCTTTAACAAATGTATTTTACTGAGTATTATTCACACATCAATTACCAACTTATTATGTATTTTTCTATCCACATTGTTTCTGTATTTAACTCGGTTTGTTTTAAAGAAAATCCTCCAGAGCAGATTAGATTGACCATTTCTTGAGATATTTTCATCAAATAACTTTTTTTTGCTAAATAATCTTAGCTCTTTCAGGACGACAGATAAATCCGGAATTCCGAATATTGGAAATATTTTCACACCTGTACAATGTACAAAGCCAACTCATGATGAAGTACAAAATCTGCTATGCACGGAAATAACATTTCAGAATGAGTTTAAAACTAACCAAGAATTAAAGCAAATTTAAGACACCATACCTGTACAGCTTCAGCTAATTCATTAACAATTTGTCGTCGAATTTTAGAGAGTTGAGGCGAATCTTCATCTAGGAATGTTAACGATATTTTCAACATGGCCTCTAAATATGCAGGTGTCTTGTTAACGTTAGGACTGATTGCTGGTGACACATCCACAATAACAAGACCAGATACTCTCTCAGGCTACAAATGTGAAAATCAAGATGAAATATTGACTTAAAGTTAATGGAGGCTGCTACAGACTGACATGCTTAAACAAACTTTAAAATGAAATTATTTGTCTGAATTATAGTTTTCTGAGTTCATCAGACAGTGCTGCAGTAAGTCAGATTTTAAAACAATATTTTTATTTTTATTAGCAAACTACAAAAATACTATCTTGCTGACTCTTTAAGTCACTGAACAAATTTAAGACCTATGTACAACTTGCAATATGATATATATGTAAATAAGAAATATTTCCCCAAATTACATAATTAACTATACATGCAAATATTCCCTAAATTTGCCTCTTCTGTGTTATTTTTCTCCTTTTTACCAGCACCCAGCAACTTCCCCATTTTCTAAAAGAAAATCATTACTGTTTCAATTATTGTTACATACATTTGTTAAAGCCGTTGTCATGGCTGTTTTACCACCCATACTGTGGCCTATCAGCACAGCTTGTTCTAATTCTTGCTCATCCATAAGCCGTAAAACATCATCTCGAAATAACATGTAATCCATTTCTTCTGTATGCATACTTTCACCATGGTTTCTTGCATCAAGAGCAATAACCTAGATAATAAACAAGGGACCTCATAGTTACATGTAAGTGCTAATAGTATCTGACTTATAATTGCTAACCGCTTACTGTTAATTAATTGTGTGTTTTGATTTTGTTTGGTTGTTTGTTTGTTTATATCGAGTTTTATGCCCTTATACAACAGTCATATGAGGCGGACAGTTCACCTAACTATCGTTCCTGGGAAGACCCAGTACTAGACTCCCTTCCTTCGTAAGCAACTGCCTACTTTCTCACATAAGGAGACATGGTCGGTAGCGAGGCTCGAACACATCCCTCAACCTGTATCAGTGAGAGATTACTGTGATCTGAAGTCTGCAACCTTAACCACTCAACCATAGTGGCGGGTCTGTGCATTTTGAATCCCAACAGGGACTTTTTTACAAACAAGGAAGCTGTCCAGATAGCTCACAGTAGGTTGGTGGATCTACCAAGGTGTATGTCTGTGGTTTTCTTCCACAGAAGTCTTGAAATGACCAAATGATAAAAGCTAACTTCCAGCATAAAACATATACCGGTAGTAATTTTACAACATTCAAACCATAAAAAATTGACCTGGTAAAGCTAAAAGTCTAACTGGCATGATTTGTAATTTGAATGGTCATCTTATATGTTTTGTCAGTTAACATTAAGATAAGAACTAAGATTTTTTTCAGTGATTAGCATTTTTTCTTAGTCTTGTTGAAACAAAACAGTCAATGGTTATTTTGTCCTGATAATAAAAATATAAACAGTTCCAATCAAACCTCTGAATGATAGCTACTCAGCAATGAAGCTTAAATACTTAACAAGAGTGCCAGGTCACAAAATATGCCCATCAAGGGGCATAACTCAGAAGTGCCTGAGCAGATTTGGCTGGTTGTTGAACTTTACCAAGATCTCATGGCTGTTAACATTTCCATTAAGTTTGGTGAGGAATTAGTGAGCGGACACATTTGCCATTTCAAAGGAGCGTATAAAAATGCTTTTGATCAGTTCGAAGCATGTAGCACTGGGACCAATTATCATTTATTTTCAAAATTACTCTTTATTTATCTGTTGTTTCATCACCCATTCAATAGCACCAATACATGCCTCACCCTTTATCCTATGATTTTCTAGACACAGCTAGTATTTGGCTCTCTAATTTTGATGGGGACACTGAAAAAGCGTCCTAAAGAAGTTTTAAAAGCAGAGCTGAGATTCGAACACAAGACCTTTCATTAAGTAGTCCAGCATGTTACCACTTGACCATCAATCACCCCACAAAAATCTATACCTTTCTTCCTGTTTTACCGAATACTTTAGCAAGACTTTGCCAGTTCTGTTTGGACCCCATCATACCATGTAAGATAACTAAAGGTTGTCTTTCATAGGAATCAGGAACTTTCTTCTCATACGAGTAGTATGAAAGACTTACAGCCCTGAAATTCAAATTTTTAAAAGACATACTTTATTACATCAAAATGATCATTAATTTTATGCATTTCATGATATATTCTTCTTACAACCACTTATTAAATGCTTTGCATATTTTCCAAAGAATTACTTCATTAATTTAAATCATAATATATCAGAGACATAGATATATCCATATCTCTGAATATATGCAACAACTCAGATTTTATTAGCAACATTATGTAATATCATGTACATGGCATAGTAACCTGAATGTACATATTTGTACCATTAATTTGATAAAAATTACTTCTTACATTTACAATAAATATTAAAATTTCAAAGAAAACAGAGCACAGATTAATGTCATCTGATCATTATTTTAATTTACCCTGTGTTAGATGACATAGATCTCCTTAGACTACAAGACACACAACCTTGTAATAGTGAACTTTTGGTATATATTGCCTTCAAAATCATGGTTTCATCCGTTATAGCTGCTACAATGTATGTATTTGAAGACTGAAACAATCAAATTTAAGTTATCATGTATAATCAGACATCACTTGACTCATTCAGGACCAGAAGACATGAATTATGAAAAAAAGACATCTGTAGGAAATTAAGACATAATATTACTGCTCCACTAGACATGCATGATAAATTATGATATCACATATCTGATATCAGGCTTAACTTTAGGAATAGGGTAAGTCGCTTGGTGCTGGTAAAAGGGGGAAATTACACAAAAGAGGAAATAAAAATATATATTATTAAATATAAAATGTTAAAAATTGGCTCAGTTCAGTAAATATCATACCCATGATGGAATGTTGATTATTTTTCATTATTATTAAATATATAGCTAATTTTCTAAGGGGAAGAGGCTGTAAAATAAATCAATTTTGATTAGACTTTTTAACTTTAAGAATGATTTTATTACGTAATCAAAACTGATGCAATTTGAAGGACAAATAAAACTCAGATGAGAAGCTCACCAAATTTTAACAGTAAATCATTTATGATACTGAGAAATAAAATATTTTCTACAATTCATTAGATGAAAAATTAACAAATGACAGCATTATTTCAGCATGGAATAAACATATGGATACGATCATTAAGAATATCCGAAATGTTTTATCCAATTACTGGTACACTAGCGACAATGTTCAGTTGTGACCAACTTCATACATAAACATCAATTTTTCTTTATAAAATATTTGAGTCTCTTGATTTTCTACTCATTACATCGATCTATCGTGATACTTACGTTTAAATAGCTAAATAATTTATCTTTTTCTGAGTGACCACTCCGGTTTATTTTGGTTTACTTTAAATGCCGACACCATCACATAAACCGTACTCACGGGACAAAGTCAATATGAAACCTTTAGATTTTTCAGTGTACGTACGAAGATATATATATATTTATTCATGCTTCGGTTTATATTGTGAACCCAAAATGCAAATCAGAATGACGTTTTTCATTGATTTTTTAAAAAGTTTGGTAGGACTTTCTTGATGAGTATGTAGCGTTACCGCAATTTTTTTTTTTTTAAAGATGGTCTAAAATTAATGTTCAAGTAGATATTTTCTTGTATATTGAACAAAACAACTCATACATGACTTCCATATCAGCATATCATCTAGCACAATACTGATTAATGAATAAATTGAGTGAAAGTGAAATCAACTCGCCAAATAATTACGACAAATTATAGTTGGCTGTCCCATAATTTCAATGGCTTAATTTAATTATGATTATAATGTCAAAAATCTATTATTTTTTTATTGCTATTGAAGTGTCTACTGCTTTTTCATTGCTAACTTATGTCTCCATTTAAAAGCATGTACATAATGGAAATATTTTGATGAAAAGGTTATTAAAAATAATAAAGCATTTGTCTAAAGTTAGAGCTAATGTGATTTTAATCAACTCGAATGACATGACGTGTCATATACAAACTGAGTTGTAATAAAAAACAAATCAAATTAGTGAATACATTTCGGTGTGATAATCACGAATCTGTATATAATGTGTGAACATCATTATCAGGCAAACTGTGACCATGTAGCAGCACTATGCACCTTATATTCACAACTCTCAAATGAAATCAACACTTCATGTTCATCCTCTGATCTGCATGATAGCTTAGCATATAGAAAAACATGATAAAGGTATTTTTGCACTAGCTGATTGTAATTGTTTTCTTATAACAAGCGTATTTTTTAAAATATGACTTATGAGATTTAGGTTTTTCAACGTACATACATTTATTTTGATGTAAAATGTTCGGACATTAAATTGTTGCATGACAAACATTAAGAAGACCAAAATATTTATGCGAGACTAGCACCGAACAGGACTGTATGAATTTGCATTTCTAGGACCTTAAATTACTAAATGTAAAGAACAAACCCCATTGATTACAACAATTAGAACAATAACTAGTACACGTTTGATATATTGTTAAACAGGGACAAGCTGTATTTTACTATGATTGTAACCATCTTTATATAATATTTTCTTAATAAGTTCATATTGAACATAATAAATCCGGCGCTTCGTGTACTCACGAGATCTTGTGAGTTTTAAACATGCCACGATCTTTGATGTCACCTTATGCTACAATCTTAATTGATACGTTGTGTAAAAGCTGGTCGAGTCATAAAAAGGAGTTACCGTACCGACAGCATGTTGTTTATAACAGACTGTAAATCAATACATGATCATTTTGTTTAAGGTGTTTTGCTTCAATAAATTACTATATCGCTATAGTAACGACCGTGAACAACGTGTGTAATACATGCTCAGCTATAATATAATAGGCTACATGCCTACAACTCGTATCATGTTATAACTAGTGCCAACTTGTTCAAGCAGTACCGAATTATTCATATAATTATTTATGAACAAAAAACAACGACAAATAAAATATTTACTTTATCTCAGTAGTTAAGCATAATATACATAATTTGCAAATAAAATTTAAAGAACCCAATCTGAAACAAAACTGTTTACAAAAACGTCTCATCCTTCAATATAAATTTATACGATGAATATTAACATGCAACGAAGAAATGATTCACTTGATAGATACCATATGAATATCGGTTGCATGTTTCCCGAACAAACTATATCGACAATAAATAAAGTGGATGTCATTTCGGTGAGATACAGTACAACTCCGCTAAGTGATCACCACAGTATTGCAGCCGTATCATTAAACTGGCAATTTAATTTCGGCCCCGGTTTTTCTCCCCAAATTTCTGTTTGAATTGAACACTATCTTAATATCAAAATATGAAACCTCTCAATGATAGAAGGTCGTTGGTTCGAGCCCAGCAACCGACCATGTTTCTTTATAAGAGAAAGAAGGCGGTTGCTTACGGAAGATGTGAGTCTAGTACTGGTTCTTCCCAGGAACGATGACAAGATGAACTGCCCGCCTCATATGACTCTGGCTATTGAAAAGGGGCGTAAATTAAAATAAACAAATCAAAATGTGGTCCTAATACAATCATGAAGGTTTCACTGTACAAATTTCCCTTAAGCTCACATGTTAGCTCACAAGAACACATATGTGTAGATCTGTTATATCGTGTCACATTTTTTGAAGAGGATGCATCCATCCGAACGAAGATATAATTATCTAGCCTAAATCAGACAATCAAATACAGAAAACAACGAGAACAAAATATATATCACCGAACAAATTACATCCTTGTGTATTATAGTGCATCAATAAAAAGTCAAGGTTCTGTCTATTTTAGTCAGCGAATCTATATGATCTGAATTTTATTATTTGCGTGACTCGATTCACAAAGAACTATTATGAAGTTAAATCTATATGGCTGGCGTTCAATTATTTATTCATTTATGCACGCTTTAGAACATGAAAACGAATAGAGTCAAACCTATGATAGCGATCAACTCCTTATAAATGAAGTTTAAAATCTGCTACACACAGAAATAACATTTCAGAATGTGTTTAAAACTAACCAAGAATTAAAGCAAATTTAAGACACCATACCTGTACAGCTTCAGCTAATTCATTAACAATTTGTCGTCGAATTTTAGAAAGTTGCGGTGAATCTTCATCTAGGAATGTTAACGATATTTTCAACATGGCCTCTAAATATGCAGGTGTCTTGTTAACGTTAGGACTGATTGCTGGTGACACATCCACAATAACAAGACCAGATACTCTCTCAGGCTACAAATGTGGAAATCAAGATGAAGTATTGACTAGGTTAATGGAACTTGCAAACTTTAAAATTACATAAATGAAATTATTTGTCTGAATTATTAGTTGCTGACTCTTTAAGTCACTGAACAAATTTAAGAACTATGTACAACTAGGCACTTGCAATATGATATATACATAAATAAGAAATATTTCCCCAAATTACATATATTAACTATACATGCAAATATTCCCTAAATTTGCCTCTTCTGTGTTATTTTTCTCCTTTTTACCAGCACCAAGCAACTTCCCCATTTTCTTAAAGAAAATCACTACTGTTTTAATTATTGTTACATACATTTGTTAAAGCTGTTGTCATGGCTGTTTTACCACCCATACTGTGGCCAATTAGTACAGCTTGTTCTAATTCTTGCTCATCCATAAGCCGTAAAACATCATCTCGAAATAACATGTAATCCATTTCTTCTGTATGCATACTTTCACCATGGTTTCTTGCATCAAGAGCAATAACCTAGATAATAAACAAGGGACCTCATAGTTAAGTGCTAATAGTATCTGACTTATAATTGCAAACCATTTAAGTTACTGTTAAATTAATTGTGTATTTTGATTTCGTTTGTTTGTTTGTTTATATCGAGTTTTATGCCCTTATACAACAGTCATATGAGGCTGACAGTTCACCAAACCATTGTTCCTGGGAAGACCCAGTACTAGACTCCCTTCCTTCGTAAGCAACTGCCTACTTTCTCACATAAAGAGACATGGTCGGTAGCAGGGCTCGAACCCACATCCCTCTATCAGTGAGAGGTTACTGTGCATTGAAGTCAGCGACCTTAACCACTCGACCAAAGAGGCGGGTCTGTGCATTTTGAATCCCAACAGGGACTAATAAAATTGTACATATAAGGAAGCTGTCCAGATAGCTCACAGTAGGTTGGTGGATCACCAAGGTGTATATCTGTGGTTTTCTTCCACAGTTAAAACTCGAAGTCTTGAAATTACCAAATGATAAAAGCTAACTTCCAGCATAAAACATATACCGGTAGTAATTTTACAACATTCAAACCATAAAAAATTGACCTGGTTAAAGCTAAAAGTCTAACTGGCTTGATTTGTAATTTGAATGGTCATCTTATATGTTTTGTCAGTTAACATTAAGATAAGCACTAAGATTTTTTTCAGTGATTAGCATTTTTTCTTAGTCTTGTTGAAACAAAACAGTCCAGGGTTATTTTGTCCTGATAATAAAAATATAAACAGTTCCAATCAAACCCCTGAATGATAGCTACTCCGCAATGAAGCTTAAATACTTAACAAGAGTGCCAGGTCACAAAATATGCCCATCAAGGGGCATAACTCAGAAGTGCCTGAGCAGATTTGGCTGGTTGTTGAACTTTACCAAGATCTCATTGCTGTTAACATTTCCATTAAGTTTGGTGAGGAATTAGAGAGCGGACACACTTGCCATTTTAAAGGAGCATATAAAAATGCTTTTGATCAGTTCCAAGCATGTAGCACTGGGACCAATTATCATTTATTTTCAAAATTACTCTTTATTTATCTGTTTTTTCATCACCCATTCAATAGCACCAATACACACCTCGCCCTTTATCCAGTGATTTTCTAGACACAGCTAGTACTTGGCTCTCTAATTTGGATGGGGACACCGAAAAAGCGTCCTAAAGAAGTTTTAAAAGCAGAGCCGAGATTCGAACACAAGACCTTTCATTAAGTAGTCCAGCATGTCACCACTTGACCACCAATCACCCCTATTTCTTTCACAAAAAGCAATACCTTTCTTCCTGTTTTACCGAATACTTTAGCAAGACTTTGCCAGTTCTGTTTGGACCCCATCATACCATGTAAGATAACTAAAGGTTGTCTTTCATAGGAATCAGGAACTTTCTTCTCATAGGAGTAGTATGAAAGATTTACAGCCCTGAAATTCAAATTTTTAAAACATAGAAAAAATCTTTTAAGATATATATACTTTATTACATCAAAATGATCATTTTCTTACAACCACTTATTTAATGCTTTGCATATTCTCTGAATAATTACTACCGGTAAATTAATTAATGTAAATCATAATTTATGCAGCAACTCAAATTATATTAGCAACATTATGTAATATCATGTTTATGACACAGTAACCTGAATGTACATATTTGAACCATTAATTTGATAAAAATCACTTCTTACATTTATAATAAATATTAAAATTTCAAAGAAAACAGAGCACAGATTAATGTCATCTGATCACTCAGTATTTTAATTTACCCTGTGTTAGATGACATAGATCTTCTTAGACTACAAGACACACAACCTTGTAATAGTGAACTCTTGGTATATATTGCCTTCAAAATCATGGTTTCATCTGTTATAGCTGCTACAATGTATGTATTTGAAGACTGAAACAATCAAATTTAAGTTATCATGTATAAACAGACAACACTTGACTCATTCAGGACCAGAAGACATGAAAAAAATGAAGACATCTGTAGGAAATTAAGACATAATATTACTGCTCAACTAGACATGCATGATAAATTATGATATCATATATCTGATATCAGACTTAACTTTAGGAATAGGGTAAGTCGCTTGGTGCTGGTAAAAGGGGGAAATTACACGAAAGAGGAAATAAAAATATATATTATTAAATATAAAATGTTAAAAATAAAATATCATACCCATGATGGAATGTTGATTATTTTTCATTATTATTGAATATATAGCTAATTTTCTAAGGGAAAGAGGCTGTAAAATAAATTAATTTTGATTTGACTTTTTAAGAATGATTTTATTACGTAATCAAAACTGATGCAATTTGAAGGACAAATTAAACTCAGATGTGAAGCTCACCAAATATTTTACTGTAAATCATTTATAATGCTGAGAAATAAAATATTTTCTACAATTCATTAGATGAAAAGTGAACAAATGACTGTATTATTTCAGCATGGAATAAACATATGGATACGATCATTACGAATATCCGAAATGTTTTATCCAATTACTGGTACACTAGCGACAATGTTCAGTTGTGACCAACTTGATACATAAACATCAATTTTTCTTCATAAAATATTTGAATCTCTTGATGTTCTACTCATTACATCGATCTATCGTGATACTTACGGTGAAATAGCTAAATAATTTATCTTTTTCTGAGTGACCACTCCGGTTTATTTTGGTTTACTTAAATGCCGACACCATCACACAAACCGTACTCACGGGACAAAGTCAATATGAAATGTAAAGGCCACCGTTAGATTTTTCAATGTACGTACGAAGATATATATATATTTATTCATGCTTCGGTATATATTGTGAACCCAAAATGCAAATCAGAATGACGTTTTCCATTGATTTTTTAAAAAGTTTGGTAGGACTTTCTTGATGAGTATGTAGTGTTACCGCAAATTTTTTTTTTAAAGATGGTCTAAAATTAATGTTCAAGTAGATATTTTCTTGTATATTGAACAAAACAACTCATACATGACTTCCATATCAGCATATCATCTAGCACAATACTGATTAATGAATAAATTGAGTGAAAGTGAAATCAACTCGCATCATATTACGACAAATTATAGTTGGCTGTCCCATAATTTCAATGGCTTAATTATGATTATAATGTCAAAAATCTATTTTTTTTTTGCTATTGAAGTGTCTACCGCTTTTTCATTGTAACTTATGTCTCCATTTAAAAGCATGTACATAATGGAAACATTTTGATGAAAAGGTCATTAAAAATAATAAAGCATTTGTCTAAAGTTAGAGCTAATGTGATTTTAATCAACTCGAATGACAGGACGTGTCATATACAAACTGAGTTTTAATAAAAAAACAAATCAAATTAGTGAATACATTTCGGTGTGATAATCACGAATCTGTATATAATGTGTGAACATCATTATCAGGCAAACTGTGACCATGTTGCAGCGCTATACACCTTATATTCACAACTCTCAAATGAAATCAGCACTTCATGTTCATCCTCTGATCTGATAGCTTAGAATATAGAAAAACATGATAAAGGTATTTTTGCACTAGCTGATTGTAATTGTTTTCTTATAACAAGCGTTTTTTTTAAAATATGACTTATGAGATTTAGGGTTTTCAATGTACATACATTCATTTCGATGTAAAGTTTTTGGACATTAATTGTTGTATGACACATATTAAGAACATCAAATTGTGTTTATGCGAGACAAGCAACGAAAAGGACTGAATGAATTTGATCTCCATTTCTAGGACCTTTAATTACTTAATGTTAACAGGAAGTATTAACAAATAAATCTAAATACAACTATACCTGATGTTAAGAACAAACAAACCCCAATGATTACAAAAATTAGAACAGTAGCTAGTACACGTTTGATAATATTGTTAATCAGGGACAAGCTGTATTTTACTATGATTGTAACCATCTTTATAAAATATTTTCTTAATAAGTTCATATTGGACATAATAAATCCGGCGCTTCGTGTACTCACGAGATCTCGTGAGTTTTAAACATGCCACGATCTTTGATGTCACCTTATGCTACAATCTTAATTGATACGTTGCGTAAAAGCTGGTCGAGTCATAAAAAGGAGTTACCGTACCGACAGCATGTTGTTTATAACAGACTGTAAATCAATACATGATCATTTTGTTTAAGGTGTTTTGCTTCAATAAATTACTATATCGCTATAGTAACGACCGTGAACAACGTGTATTACATGCTCAGCTATAATAAAATAGGCTACATGCCTACAACTCGTATCATGTTATAACTAGTGCCAACTTGTTCAAGCAGTACCGAATTATTCATATAATTATTTATGAACAAAAAACAACGACAAATAAAATATTTACTTTATCTCAGTAGTTAAGCATAATATACATAATTTGCAAATAAAATTTAAAGAACCCAATCTGAAACAAAACTGTTTACAAAAACGTCTCATCCTTCAATATAAATTTATACGATGAATATTAACATGCAACGAAGAAATGATTCACTTGATAGATACCATATGAATATCGGTTGCATGTTTCCCGAACAAACTATATCGACAATAAATAAAGTGGATGTCATTTCGGTGAGATACAGTACAACTCCGCTAAGTGATCACCACAGTATTGCAGCCGTATCATTAAACTGGCAATTTAATTTCGGCCCCGGTTTTTCTCCCCAAATTTCTGTTTGAATTGAACACTATCTTAATATCAAAATATGAAACCTCTCAATGATAGAAGGTCGTTGGTTCGAGCCCAGCAACCGACCATGTTTCTTTATAAGAGAAAGAAGGCGGTTGCTTACGGAAGATGTGAGTCTAGTACTGGTTCTTCCCAGGAACGATGACAAGATGAACTGCCCGCCTCATATGACTCTGGCTATTGAAAAGGGGCGTAAATTAAAATAAACAAATCAAAATGTGGTCCTAATACAATCATGAAGGTTTCACTGTACAAATTTCCCTTAAGCTCACATGTTAGCTCACAAGAACACATATGTGTAGATCTGTTATATCGTGTCACATTTTTTGAAGAGGATGCATCCATCCGAACGAAGATATAATTATCTAGCCTAAATCAGACAATCAAATACAGAAAACAACGAGAACAAAATATATATCACCGAACAAATTACATCCTTGTGTATTATAGTGCATCAATAAAAAGTCAAGGTTCTGTCTATTTTAGTCAGCGAATCTATATGATCTGAATTTTATTATTTGCGTGACTCGATTCACAAAGAACTATTATGAAGTTAAATCTATATGGCTGGCGTTCAATTATTTATTCATTTATGCACGCTTTAGAACATGAAAACGAATAGAGTCAAACCTATGATAGCGATCAACTCCTTATAAAGTTCGCCATGTAGATAAAGACCATTATTCTAAACACTATTATTGAATATTGATTACTGAGGAATCATTAATTTTCGTTGGGGATTTAATTTCGTGGATTTCGCGGGTCGGCTTATCCACGAAATCAAATCCCAACGAATTAAAATGCAGAGAATGTGAATTGTTTTTCAAAAAACAAAATCCACGAATTTATGTCCCCACGAAATAGCCATTTTAGTAAAAACCACAAAAATTGTGCCCAACGAAAATAAATGAAACTACATTATTTATAGAATAAAATGACCTGCGAATAAAGGCAACCTGCAGTCAATAAAGGCCACATTTTAACTTTCACATGGATAGCCTTTGTTCAAAGGTTTCACTGTATTTTTATTTTGTTGAATGTTATATTGACATTTTGTTTATTCTATTGAGAAATATCCATAGAACCCTCGAACGTATATCTCAACTTGTGTTTGCTTTGTGAACGTTTAATTATTTACACAAATGCATAATTTGTTTGAAAAATGGAAAAATAACATTGACATTAAATCGGAATAATTTTGATAAAAATTATATAATAGGACCCCTTAATGAATTCCATGTCACGGTAATCCGAAACTTGAACAGCCAAAGTTTTGTAAATATTTGTAAACAAACAGCTAGTTAAATTAATCTTTATGTGTCTCTATGAAAGCGGCCATTAGTCCATTCAACTTTTATTTTACCAGCCTGATAACATCTTAACAAAAACACCAATTTCTATGCCTTAAGCATATCAGAAAATCGATATGATTGTGTGTGCATTTATCAATGTTAACCCAAGTCAACGAGCAGTTAAGAGATATATAAAGTACAATTATATTTCCTCGTAGAAAGAAAACATTTTCCCGATCAGAATAGATTGAGTTGACACGCTAAAATGACAAGGCTTTGTTGAATAACACTTGTGAGATCCAAAACCACCGCTTACAACTATACTCAGTATAGTTTATCGATATTACAGGTAACGAATATAGCGACGGTAGAGCGTGGATCGATATTAGGAAAGTCACAGATGAGACGTAAAAACATAACATTAACAGCATTACTGAGCCTGTTACAGTCTGTATAGATGCTGTTAGTGATTCATGCTTTATCGGACAGTCTCATTTCAATGCTTTATGCAATCGTTTAACCTTATGGCTACCATTTATGTATATACGATTATTAAACGTTATCAAAAATCTGGATAGAACAACTAAAGTTTGAACAAATGGATTTAGAATAATGGGAATCGGTGTTTGTGTTTAATTGATTAAATTTTATCTCACAGATCGCCAAATTCGCGCTTGGAATCGTGCTAATAAATTATTAGACGCGCATATCGTGTGGTTCAAGTTTTAAACCAGTCAATGTTTCGACTATTTACTTTGCCACTGGCTAATATGGTCTGACAGTATTAACGTGACGGCTTGTGCGTACATCAGGCAGATGTTAAAATGTAAACATGATTTTAATTAATGTGAATTAGAATGTTTACGTTCTCGGATTGTATTCTTCTAAATTCTTATTTTAAGTGTTGTGAAATGGATTTATGTGTGTCTTCTATTCAACGATTCAAAATGGACTTTTTATAGTATATCGCTAATGTAGCCAAGCAGTATAAACGTTGAACAGTAAAATGTAGTTATTGAGTTCTATTTATTTGTTGTGTTGTACATAATTGTATAAATGAAACGTAGCCTTTGGACTTTGTTTTATCACATTTCTGATTTTTCTTCCGTGTGTTTACATGTAAAAATTGATGTGTTTTATTAAAATACACATATTTTAACTTTTCTCGAATATTGTGAAAATTATGTTGATATTCACCCTGTGAATTGTGTTCATAAATTTCTGTACAGGAAAATGTCAGAGTTATAAATAGATATTACGTCATAATGTTGTAAACGTTTATAGGGAAAAACATATTAGCAATAAAGACATATGGACTTAGAAAAAAAACGGTGGATAAAAAACTCATACGTTTGAACAATATGATAAATTATAGTGGACATCAATTCCCACGTTGTGAATGACTATAGAAGATATATATATCTATAAACTTAAATGAGTTTGAAGGAGAACGAAAATAATCGTAAGATTCAGTACCAAATTAAATACACGTGTTTTGTATAGTAACGTAATCTGTACAATATGTAGGACGCGATAAATGAACTTGACTACATGTTATTTGCCAAAAACATTACTCATCAAAAAGGTTTCTATTAGTTTTAAGACTGATTTCGTTTGATTAATTGGATTTATAATATTAGAATTTTATTCCAAGTTTGACACAATGGAAGCTGATCACGTGACGTACGAGAAAGAGGATTACGGACGTAATCATGACGAAGATGATTTTGGAAGTTTAAGAAACATGTTGGAACAGAAAGATAGGGATTTAATGCTAGCGGCGGAACTCGGTAAAGCATTGCTAGATAAAAATGCTGATTTAGAGAAGAAGATTGAACAAGTGAATGAAGACTATAGTCTGAGGATTGAGGTAAGTGTGTGTATGTCAATGGAAATTCCTATAACTTTGATAGTTCAACTAATATGACTGTTTGAAATGTCGAGACAGTGTTTATGTATTTGATCCCGACCCTTCTGAATACATTTATAAAATCGGCAAACCGAAAAGTCAAAATTAGTAAGTAAGGTTAGTGTGTATTCTATCTATGGAAAATCCTATATGATTACTAGTCCCGCTAATAAGACTGATTATAACGGCTAGATGTGCTTAAGAGGATGGCCTTTCCGAATTAATTTATAGAATCGACCGAAAGAAGATTACTTGACACGTATATACAAGCGTCAATAAGATCAGCCTCTTTCATAGTAATTTCCAACTAGTTTAAATTTGTAGACAAGGATTAGTTCTTCGTTATTCTCGATTCCAATAGAACCTTATTCCTTATTTTGTTTAATTGTCTTTCCACAGCATTTATTATGCCAACATCACATGTTCTTCCAGACTGAATCGAGGTTCGTGATTATACATGTATACATTATACTCACTCTATCTACCATATATGTATGAAAATTCTCAGACACAATAATTATGCATCATTATATTCTCCAACCACTGTTAGGCATAATTTCAGAAATAATAATCTTAATTCTATAGAAGCTTTAACATACATTCTTTTTACAAAAAATGGAGTGTCTTGTATATTTTGATTCGTCTTGACACACCAGGCATGTTTTTACTTAAATGCTTGTAGCTCCAACAGGACGAGGCTTACTCACATAGCCACAAAGCCCATTATCTAGTGACCTCACAATCTTCAAACGCGATTTACCCGAAAACGAAAAAAGTAACATGTTTCTGGAATTAAGTTCGCCAAATGTCTATGACTAAATGTTACCATCGTGAACTGTACAACTCTCCAATATATACGCCGCATACATACATATGTAGCACCAAATTACACGAGAATTGATTTTATTTGAAAGGAGTCTGTGTTACAGGGAAGCTGGTAGACAGATCTATAATCCCTATATTTACATAGCTAATGTTACATCATTCAAGATACAGCTAAACCACGTCTACATTATATCCAGTACTGAAACTGAAAATGTTTTATTTTAATGGCGTTGTACATTAGACCAAATTAAGTAATGATATACTCGTACATATAAAATGTTACAAAAGAAAGACACAAAGACATGTTATAGGCTAAACAAGTGACAATGTTGTAAATAAGTTATGAATCACTCAAACCATTATTCAGTTTTTCAATTATTCAAGTTTTTTTTTCTTGAAAATGCCCAAAGCATCAGAAATTCTCAAATCTACAGGCAAATCGTTTCATATAGCTTCGGACCCACAGTTTAATAAAAAAAACTTGTATCACCAAACGTTTATTTTAAGGTACGTACATCATAACATTGTCTGCGGATCTTAACCTATGGTTTGGTATTTGTTCACGTAACAATTCTAGGACATGGCCCTTTGAATAGTTGTACAATAACTGGCTACATGTGATTAAAACTCACGCAATATAAATAGGCCGACTTATTATTAATGAAATGCAGCAATGTGAAGTCATAGATAATACATGTACATGTTATTCATTAATTTTGCACATGTGTTTAGGACTGAAAATTCAAAACCACGAACGTAAATTGATGCAAAGCATTGATTAACACTAATTTATATTCTAAGCCATATGTTTACAGTATTCATTTTGATTTTAATAATTCATATTACGTTCGTCTCTCTACTTTAACATGGTCTATCTGGTGAACTCTCATCTACATGCTAACCAGTATTAACACACACTAAGTCTTGTAGTTTGGCTCTTTCCTAACACATTCTATTTTTTTCTTTGTGGTTTAAAACGTCGAAACCACTGCCTGGGTCATTTTGGGACTTTTCCAACTTTAACAGTGACAGTAAACCTCAGGCGTACAACTGAGTAGAAACTCCTACTTTCTAAAACAGCTTAGTTACTGGACAGATTCCTTACATGTTAAATTTGGTCCTGGTCTCTGGTTTGGGTTCTAGGACAGTTTTGTTTGTTACTGTCGCAGCAATGGAAACGCACTGATCCGTTATGAGCCTCGGCTAGATCTTTCTTGTACCACATGTTATGTGATTACTTGCTTGACTTTATATTATCCTCGTTCTAAAATACAGTGTCTGAAAATTTGTTATCTGGACCTTTTTGAACGCATAACCTTTTGTCATTATATTATTTACAACGTATGTTTATACAAAGAATACGAATAAATGTCGTATGTATACTATATTAACCCACTATCAAACGAATAAACACCGCCATACTATCATTCGTTAACTGTCATCTAACTAGCGGATATGCTTGCAGTTATTAATTTTGTATGCAACCGAAAACCTTTTTATTGTGCCATTATGTATATAATTATTTTATAGCAGTTATTTATGACACAAGTGATAATAATTACGCGTACTTGTAAGGGGTTGTCAATAGTTCCGTGTTTTTTTTATTATCATAGTTTATTGGTAACATATAAAACTTTGATATTTTACAACCTTTTAGAATTTTCTCAAATTAGTTTAATTTACAAAACAATTCTGTAACTTCTAATTATGCTGTAACTGCATATAACATTTCCTAAACTACAATATCCGGTACCCCCGCGTATGGTGTTAGATCCATGATCCATGGGTTTGCGAGATCGAACACTAGGTCCGACTGATGCTCACGGTGAAGATTTAATTAAAGACAATACGTCTATGGTCATTACTTCACCAGGGTTATCATTCGTGCGGAGAAGTTAGTAGTTACTTGTGGAAGTTGACAGTTAATTGCGGGAGTTGGCGGTTGCTTGCGGAAGTTGGCATTTACTTGCGGGAGTTGGCAATTACTTGCGGACGATGTCAGTTAATTGTGGGAGTTGGTAATTACTTGCGGAAGTTTGCAGTTACATGATTGTGGAGTAAAATTTAATAATGGTGCAGAATCCAGGTTAAAACTTAAAAGGACCGATAATACGTCTTAGTATTTAACAGAAAAACTGTTGAAAACAGGTGTGAAATCAGATGATAATATTTTTCAATATCGTGTTTACGTCTGTACAAGCACACGGCTGATATTTATCAGTTCAATTTCAACTAATATTTTCCGTATTAATAATCAATAGTGTCTATTCATTAGGGAAACTTAAAGTACAACTAGACAATGTATTACGTTCTATTCTATAATATTATCAATTGAAATACAGGTAATTGGACTTGTATTATGTCAGTCAGTATACACGTTGATTACTATAGAACGCGTTCATCAACCTTTTAATACTGTACTTAAGAAAGAATTTAAAAGTCAAGCCGCGGTAGACGTATTGATACATATTACTCAATATTTACTTAACTACTATAAAAACAGAACCTGTCTACATGCTGGCCTTTGTTTTAGTTCATGAGCGGTTATATACCTCGTGATCAAATTAAAAAAAAAAAATTAAAAACATGAGCAAAAGGTTCAAAGATCAAATTTTAAAGAGTAATAAAAAAAATTCAAAGGTCAAATTTTAAAAAGTTATAAAAAATAAATAAAAATAAATAAATAAGAAAAGAACTCAGTACAAAATTGTGAATTAATCACGTTCTCGCTAAATACGTTTCTTAATTACATAAATAAGTAACAATTAAACTAAAGATTAAACCATATTGTTATTTATTAAACTTTACAGAGTCCACCCACTTAGCTCAATTTATAAAGCTGTAGGTCCAATGATCATAGGTTCGAACCCCTGAGTCGCCGATTTTTGAGTTTGTTCATCCTCGCCACTAAAATAACCACTGGGAAAGACAGGTGCGCGTAGTCTGTGACAACATTGGTTGAAGACGTTGCATCTATGATCATTTATTACTATTAAGGCAGAAAATCCGAAATCTTCACAAAGATATTTCCATAATACAATTTAATATTGATGCATTCTCCTCGTATTTCCTGGCAGCTGTTATGGTAATGTGTTATCCACATTTTATGCAAATAAGTCGTTAAAATGCATTTCCCAGTCGAACTTGATATATCATGTGCATTGTGGTTCAAAAGTGCATTCGTATTTTTATAGTTATATTGTATATGTATATTTATTTTTAATACTATGGTTGCAATTAATTTCGTTCATACCACATGTTCGAGGATTGTTTGGGTATTTTTGTTTTTTAGAATTCGTTTTTAGCTTTCAATGACAATTAGATGTATTTTCGAATACATTCGAATTTATTTCAAATACATGTATTCCTCTTTCCTCGACAAAATATAAACTAAGGGATTAGACCACATTTTTATACTGAAATGTAATGAAAGTTCTTCCATTTCAGGAATTGGAACAAGAAAGACACGCCTTACACCTGAAGTTAGAAAACCTTGAAGGTGAATATGAAAATACGGTAAAAGAACTGCAGTATGATATAGGTCAACTGAAAGAAGAATTAACCCGTAGTAAACATGACACTTATAATAATGAGAAGACGAGATTAGCTAGAATACAGGAATTAACTCAACAGGTTTGTATTTGTAGAGTTATATACCAGGGTCATGTTTGCAACAATTTTAACTTAAATCTACAAGAGTGCCACAAGCGGTGCCTACAATCGTCTGTTCAACGTCTCAGTGAGCTCTATCCACCTTTTCCATGTTGCTACCTCTTATAGTTAATGTTGCTACCTCTTATAGTTTCGGAGTTACGAGCAACATTTATTAAAGTTTTTGCACAGAAAACAACCGAGCTAACAAGAGCTAATATGTAAGCAAATCTCAGCCTCAGGAGAAGCTGAGCTTTTGCCATGTTTCGCAATGCTAACTTAAATATGCAAAATTCTTACTGAAGATATGAGCACAACAGTTTAACACCAGCAATTCTTACACATACTTAGTATATTCTCATTATTAGATATGACTTGACCTACAATGACGAGTGAAATTATGTCAGTGTAAACTTTTATTTTTTATTGCTGTTTGTTAACATAGACGTACACACGCAATTGATCGGAAATTGTATGATTGTTCTGAATCCCAAATGAGTACGACTAGCTCTCTTATCGATCAACGGTAACGGCTATACTGCACAAAAGTGTACACATTTTTATAGATATTTAGTATGAGAAGTATACAAACCATATGGAACGTCTGCTTGCTGACAGAAAATGTTTTTAGTACGGTGCATGTATATTATTAGGGCATTTGTGATGTAAAGAACCATCTGACATGAAATAAAAAAAGCAGATTTCGGTACTGAAATTGTCCAGCTTCCAGATAAGGTATTCTATTCAACAGTATGGTCCGGAAGTAAAGGACTTACATTTTCTACTCAACTTCCATTGCCTGCTTAGCTTAAAAGGTAGAGCATAAATTGTTCGGATTTGTTGTTTTCGAGAATTCGGCGCGGCTGTGTTGTTCTATATTTGATTGCTTTTAGGACCATTCTTCTTATTTCACTGATTAGCTTAAATGCAGAGGATTTTGCAATAAACTTTTAATTTTGGTAGAAAATCCACCAATTAGTTTACCAAAAAATGCAAAAAAATGTTTTTTTCTCCATTGCCTGTTCTTCAGTCCGATTGCATTTAGTAGGTATCTGAATTGAATGGTAAATCTTTAAAAACATACAGATCAGAGAATGAATTAAGTAAAACTTACTAAGACGTTGGACGTAAACTTTTATAATGCTTTCTTGCTTAAGTGTCTCAGATGACCGTAAATAATGCAATGATTATATGATATCAGTTTACTACGTAAAGTTAGTCTGTACTTAATTCACACATTGCAATAACAAACACTTCAGTGTCATTAGGGTGACCATACTTGTCGGTCAACTTGTACTATGGCATTATTTACATCGTTCGTCTTATATATCTAAACAAAACTTAAACGTAGTCTAAAGTCTTTTTGAGAACTTCCCCTGTTTCATTATATTTGGCATTAACACACTTTTATGGCTTGACCGTTATTAACATAACCTAATATTTTCTATTAAAAATAATGCATTTTAAAAAAAAACAACATTCAAAATATCCCATCATAGCTTTTGGCAAGGTTAGCTAATAACTGTTTGCTTAATTTGCTCAAATAAATTAAAAGGTTAATGTTCTTAAAAATATTTTATGTTTATTGTTGTAATTAAAACATATTGATTTTAAATTCAAGTTTTGTCAAGAACGTGTAACACTTAATAACCAAAGTATTTTTATCGGTTAATTTTTCATAGATCTCTGTCCTGTTTTGAAACAAATCGCACCTCGGGCAAATGTAGTATCTATACGACTTGTCAAAATTGTTGGGCAAGTCGATGTTATTTCATTTTTTTTAACTTAAGATTACATTTTAGACACATTACATCAGTTGCCATGGTTATTCATCTGTGTCACTAAATACACTTAGTGACCCCTGTCAATTAAAAATGACCCCAGGACTAATTCATGACTGCATGGTGACTTTGACATTAAATATTTAGCATGTATTACATGTAGGGCAATTAATTATAATGGAGTGACAGTAGTTAAACAAAGAAGTGTGTCATGATTGTGTTTTTGCTAGCTAGGGAAACGTGACAATGCATTGTTTAAGGTATTACACCACTGTATCCAAAAATAATACTAGAAGAAGGAGCAGACAGATTTTGGAAACGTTTGTGAATTTTATAGGATTCCGTGTTTGAAAATGATGTACCTGGTGAATTTTCCGAACACAATGACAAGTCTGTGAGTTATTGTCCCTTTAAATATGCATCGAATATAATAAAGTAAATATTAAAGAAAAAGGAAGATTAATTTCATTGTCAACTCACAGCAAAAATATGTTAACGCATAGTACATAGAATACATGATTGTATCAATCTAATTTGATAGAAAAAGTATAGGTCATCGTGCAGCAAATATTGATACTTGTCTACTTTTCAACATGAGAACTCTAACAAAATTTTCAAAAAGAGTTGTAAAATAAATAGAAGTATCTAAGGTAACTATCAAAGAAACAACAATAATTGGATTATACTATATATATAATACAGATGTATTATCATTATTGATGGGCACGTCAAAAAAGGTACAGTATTCCAGATATAAGACTTCATTTAAGTTTCCACACTTAGTTTGAGGTAAAAGTCAACATAACATGAAATGCACTTAAATCATGTGCGGTTTAAGCTGAGTGAAAAGTTACTAGCGAGTGGAGCTCCAGGTCGCCAAGGACCAGCAACTATTCTGCTTTCACGTTTATTTTTTAAAGAAAGACCATAATTGTACCTTGAAGCCCACTGTACATGGTGGTCATGTTTCTCCTCTCTAGTTAGACACCATCTGAACACTGGTGTGAATGTATTGCAAATTTTCCTTTAATATAATACATCAAGTGGTTACCCAATCTTTTGAATAAACACCTGAGTATTGAAATTTTCTTTTTCGATTATACGTTTGTCTCGAATTTCGAAATGAGTCGAAGCTCTTTCGAATACTAATAAAGATGTAATTTATTACATTTGAATTTTCTTGAAAGATATCTTAGCTTAGAAAAAGACATTCCATAAATTGAATTTTCTTGTTTTGATTTCCTACACGTAGAGAGAAAATAAATTAATAAGCTTTTGCGAACCACGTGATTTTAATGAAATTACGCAATTGCCCGGGTGATTCACCTTGATCTTTGATGTACAGCAGTACGACACACAAGCAGTCGAGCACACAAAGAACAGCACTCAAAGTTAAAAGATTACAAATGCACAAACTTCTAATTATGTTTTACAAGATCACTTTATGATAGAACACAGATATGTGTAATCGACATATAGACGCCGTCGTATTGATTGCTTACTCTGTGGAATTAACGTTTTATCCCAGCCATGATGGCATCACTATCACCAAGAATCAACACCATTGTCTCCAACATTCTGTTTTATGCTGTTAATGCCTTACTGTTTGGACAACATCAAAGGACGAAGAAGTAGCTATGGATTAAAATCGCTCTATCTGTAAAAATGGACTTCTTTAGAACTGGGAGAATTATGCCGAAGCACGCACGTGGTCTTTTAGTTAGCAGGTGTCTCCTGGGTCACCATACCGTATCCAATTGTTTCTCCTGATTAATATAAAGCTATGTCTAATAACCGACATTATGAGTTTTTACCACAGTCACTATTCAAATTTACACTCATCAAACGTTCCATTGCGTCACATGCTGTCTCTTGGAATGAACGTTCGCACGGAAGTAAATGACGCATGTTATTGTTTTATTTAGTACATTTGTATTTAGTTACCAGTTGTTCAAAGGCCCATTCAACAGCTATGGTCATTTCAGGGCTGTGTCAGTGAAAGGAGAGAAAATATACAGAAGAACAGGGCATTTAATATATCCTTACTCCTACTTCGAATGTTTCTTAAAGCGTCCCAGAAAAAACGAAATTATTTGTATTGCTCCACAAACTGAGATTTTATATGGCAATGTTAATTACTTCTACGCAGAACAATGTTCTAAGAACATGCACTTAAGCCTCCTTACAACACAGTTGCATGCTAACCATTGCTGCAGCATTGGTACCGGAAGAAAATCCATGTGATCTTTAAAAATTAACCGAACATAAATCGTGAGGCATTTTACATTCGTAAAACGTGCGTGTTTTCCATTGACATCCTCTCAAACATTTATATCACCAAGTGATTAAAGTAATGCTTAGATTGTTTGTACTATTACAAAAGATATGACGTCATCGTGATTAACAGATAACGGGTCATCAAAGTCAATCAATTCATTCACACGAATAGTTTTGTCTTTTTCAGAACGAACGAATATTGGAAGAACTGCAACAGGCCAGGAATATAGAACGTCAGTACGAGGCTGAGCTGCAAGATTTCAAGGACCGCGGATTGGTGAATATATCCGCAAAACAAGCATGCCAGATCGAAATTCTTCAGGAACAGGTACGGCCTACTTTAGTTTAACCAACAAAATGTAAATACTATAGATTCATCACATGTGAAATTTGGTCTTGTGTAGCATTCGAACTCGCAGCAGTGATTGCTTGTCATTGACCATTACTGGACCAACATTATGTTAGGATATAGATACTACTGTCTTTTATCACAATATAAACTACAACTGAAATCGGGTCTTTATTTCCATGGCAACGAGTCGAAGACAACATTGCGATTAACAAACAGATCCTATGCAGACAATCTCATTTATAAATACATACATCTGAAAATGTTGTCTGGAATACAGGAAATAGTATCATCTTCTGTGATGGAAAAAACTTCTGACACAATTTTTATCCCTCACAGTTAAATGGAAATCGTCATATTACTTATTTAGCCTTGTAGAACTATGCATTTACTCTCTTCTGTCAGATAAACAAACGTTAATGGCCAACACACATTCCCAAGTGACAAAAAGTGCATAGATCCTAGGCAATTTAATACGGCAAAGGTTTTTGTTGAACAGTGTCACCCATACTTAAGTTGTGTGCAGACCTTTAATTGTTCATCTAAGGTTTGGTGGAGATGGACTATTAAGCTAGGTGACGGCTTATCAAACGACCGCATCAATTCTAACCCAACCTTCACTTGGTTTCGAGCTTTCGATCTACCGCTTCAATATAATTAATGACTGAATAACATACTACATCTATTAAGAAGTAAAATCGACGAAAGATTGCAGTACCGTGTCTCATCCTAAATGTTTAGTTGAAGATAAGAACAAGTTAAAGTTTTAAGTCTGTTTCTATAGATGTACATGTATAATTCAATCGACTACTAGTATACACTTTATCCCCTGGTCATTGGTGCATATGTCGTCCATTGATTAATGACTCTCTTAGCTACCATGACACATTGGCTTAATTCCCTCGGAGGTACCTAGTTAATTACATACCTAATACCTACATAGAATGGAGCAAGTTAAGGTAATTTTCTTCTTCAATGAACAAATACGTCGAGCTAAATTAGAACCAGTGACCTCTCAAACCTTTCACTAGACAACCGCTCCTTATATACATATAAATCAAAACGTCTAGCTTGTAGGTCTTCGACCTTTCACCAATATCATGTATGCTGTATTTTGATTTACTCAATCGTTGAATTTTTTCCCTAGCACAGGAACTTTCATACAAATGTCTCAGGGAGAATTATAACTCTGTATGTAAAAGTCTTTTGTTGATATCCAGCCAACAATAACTACATAATGTACACTTATATATAGGAACATGGTATCAGTTGTTCTAATCGGAGTCTGTTTAATTAGTAATAGTAAATAATTCAAGAATTGTTCTATGCCTGGTATTGAATTCATTGACACTCTGGTACCAATGTTTATACATTCGAGAATTCATTCACAGCCTAGAGCTACGTGTAAGTGTGATATACAGTCTGATTCATCTATCATCACCATTGGTATGGCGTCAATAGTTTTATTATACATTGTATTGTCTCATTGTAATACGTTAATTTCAATTAATCACCAATTTGTAATCCTGAATGTGACTTTGATGCTAAGCAGTGAAATTGAAACAGCGTGGGCGATATGACAATCATAATTCCACTACGTTTCTGTCATATTGAAGATGTAAATAGAAAATATAGGATTGGCCAATATTGTAATATGGAATTCTAAGGTGTGTGTCTGTTTGCGAACTCTCTATGACACTCCTAATGTACAGTGTTTGCTTAAACAGTATCCGATTTCATAGTAATGTCTGTTAATTGGAACCGAACCTTTTCCATCGAATTAAAGAAAAAAACACACACACACAAGGAATCATATTCATACATCTATGTTCTGAAATACAACGTAGATCCATTCAAAGGATAAAAAAATCTCACCTGTTCAGTCGAAATACTGGTGGGAATATCTAAGTACCGTCAAAGCACGTCGTTTAGATAATGGAAACCCTACAGTGCGATTCTTGTCTAACAAAACATCAGCTATGCCACCTCTACTTCATCGAACCTTACATTCCATTAACTAGCACAGGGCCAAATAATAAGATCAATATTTGTTTTGCTAATAACGATTAACATACAAAAATGGAATCCATTGTACATGTTTATATCCAATTACATCATATATGATTACAATGTATATAAAGAAGTCAACAAACATACCCCCCTCCCCAAATGTAGAATAGGTAGGTCATTTTAACTATTTTCCCCTCAAATATTCGTTTAATGGCGGAAATGTACAAAATGTAGTACGTTTCAAGTTAACAATAACCAATACCGAAAGAATTCTAGGGTAAACAGAAAAAAGGTAGTTCGGGTAAGTGGAAACCAACGTTCTCTAATTCTACACCTAACTACTAGTATTCCATTTCAACAGACAGCTAAATTTGATGCAACACGAGGCACTTTTTATGGCCGAAAATTGTTGTTTTCCATTAGTGGAATTAATTGACTTTCTTACTTTAACAGACACCATAATATTTCCAAGTTTTGACATAAAGTCATTATGTCACATTGAAGGCAGTCTTTCCTAGTAACCATATACATCGCGTACGTGATTATTGTCATAATTTTGCGAAATTATTGTGTTTAATATTGTTTCTGAAATTAAGTTAATGCTTAAAGTGTGTCGCCGTTGCTTTTAATGGCTATAGAGAGTCTCACAACAGCTGGATGGCAGGTAAAGTCGATGTAATTGAATATCACGAAGCGTGTTACAAAGAAGTCCACCTTAAGATTTGTACCATGACATTTGATAGAGATTATAACCACTACAAACTGTTACTTCTATTAGAAAATTGTCACGCCTTTTTAAAAGACCTCCCACTGCAACCTCTTTGTGCTCATATTAAGTATTCGTAAACATTGCTCGAACCATGTTGACTTTTGTGCCTCGTTTAAAAAACAATCACGCGAGGAATTTTCAGCGACAATTAACAACCTAACATTAATGACAAAACTGATTAAACTAACTGTCTCTTAGTCAAAGATGGCTGTAAAATATCATTTACCAAACTTTGTCGACATTTTTATCGTTTTTTTTTCAAGCGCTCCTGTTAGGTAATTGCACAACGTAATTCCGCCTTTGTCTATTTGTTTATCGTCTGCGACTACCTGTTCAGTAATTGTCTTTTCTAGTAATTCGATATCTCACCATCAAGTTCTGTTTTCATTGTTCGCATAAACCAACAACACACACGTTTAGTACATGGACGGTTCAATTGCATGCTTGTACAGAAGCCTGCTAGCTGTGTCTGTATTCTAATTTCGTCTGCATTGTCGTCTGCTATCATTCATTCCACCAACAATCACCATGGGAACGATTTAACAGAATAAAACATTCAAATAGAGAACTCTATGACCAAAATAATTAATTTGGATGGATTTTTGAAAATGTTCCAAAACACATGTCCTGGTAGTATAGTCTTTTGTATTTCAGCTAATGTAAATAAGTGCGTTAAGAATGTGTTGTGTCCTGTTTGTGTCCAAAGATGTTTTTTCTTCCGAATTGTGAAATCGCAAGATTGGTAGAATTGCCAAATCATTTACCATAAAAGGGAACCAGATTGCAAAGAGTTCAGACCGATTATAGAATCATGACGTCATCATTACGTCACACATGTCCCGAGACGATACATATAATGTAATCAGACACAGTAATTAATACTGATGAATTAATCTAAATCGTGTTTGCTGGTATCTAATCTTTGTATGGCTCTCGTCAACGTCTGTTTTACAATGGGATCTGTAATGCGGTTTGATATCACAGCAATTTCTAATGTGTACACCCAGGTCACGTGATCAGCTAGTGTTAGCTTGATGACGCAGCCACTATTTATAGAATGCAGCAATTTCATCACTCGTTTAGTGACTGCTTCAATGTGACGTCCACCTCATTCTTATTTACGTACCAGTTGTCAATAATTACCTGATAATGATACCATCTTCCTAAAAGTGCTCTTAACGTCGAATTTTGACTTTACTTAGATACAAGGTAGGCGTCAGGGAAATAAAAAAGTAGTTCTCTCCTAATTACATTTACGCTTTAAACACGATCCTTTCTGCTTGACTGAAACAGTAAATAAGTACTATGTCTCTCAGTCGAACTCAACAATCTCAGTATTGGTAATGAGGAGGACTTAATGAATGGTTCACCGGGGTGAGCCACGCCATGTTTATGACAAATGTTTGCTTAAAGTTCAGTCGTTTTAATTATATTTTGGCAAAGATAGGAATATGCTGTGGTTGGTATCTCAGGAACACTATCAGTCGGCTGACCAGCCCGGATTCATAGCTGGAATTGGGAATGTTATGTTAAAATGCATTGATTGTTATGTTAAGTCTTACAACGTGACATGACTAGCAGGGTTGTGCTTTATAGTTCATTAGTACTAAAGTACGGTTTCACAATCGTTAATCCAATCTTAATGATATTAACCTTATAAGTATTGTATTGCAATGACTCACAAAGATTGAGTCACGAATGTGCCCCCCACACAAATATGACCATGGTGTGTCCAATGTCATTAAGAGAGTAAAACAATATACAGTATAATTATAGTCTTTATTTCCAATAATGATTAAAAAATATATTATCGATCGTTTACGAAAAAAGTACATTTTGTATCACAATTTCTGACAAGGCCTTACGCACAAAAACACGCAAAAATTTCATATATCATCGCTTTCCAAATCATAGATTTTATTCTTGGGTCAATATACCAAGAAATTAAAGCTGCTGCATGTCGCTTATTTTATATACGTATTTGTTAATGTTATCTATTTACAGATATCCGTGTTAAAGGACCAGAAATCTGAAGTAGAACGTAACAATGAACACCTTTGTGACGATAAAGAATCATTCCTCGCGATGCTGGAAGAGGCACAAGATAAAATGAAAGTGCTGGAACGTCATAAACTAGATCAAGAAGAACAGGTATGTAAAACTATGTATGACAGGATTAGAAATTAAGAGAAACAATTAAAGCAACAGAATAAAAATCGCCATGAATTTGTACATGTCAATGAAAGAAATGAAGCTCATTTGCAAAGTAAAACAAAACTGTAGGCAAACATATCTATAGACATAATATGCTTCAAAATTCAAGAAAAGTGCTTCACTGAAAAAACAAGGTCTAGAACTGAACCTGAATTATTTGAGAAATAAGTTGACACCAATGATGTTGTTACAAAACAGAATGAGATAAGTACATCCATGGTGGACCAGGAAACCTAAGATGGTTAATTTCATGAACATGTTTCAGAACGAAAGAAATGAAATGCATTATTGGATTGCTTTTAACCCAATACGAATATGATTGTTTATCTTTGAGATAAGTACATGTTTAATTCTATTGATATCATTAGCTTGATAATTTGTGACTCGACACCTTGGCAAGCTCCGCACTGGTGTAGAATATCATGACTGTATTTATGCAAATACATGTATTGTTTGTATCCCTAAGGATTCTAGGAATATTGAGCCATTCTCAAACAGTCTTTGATTTTGTCTGTGAGATTACCAACAATAAATCAAAATAAATGGCCCTTAATTGGTTAATCTGTGGAACAACCGATTGGCCATTTGGGCCATTTTTGCAATCGGTCTGTTGAAATCAATAGGTAACCACCGCGTAAAATAACAATAATGAAAAAAACTAGTTTGTTATTACTTGCTATCTTTTTATGTGAATAAATGATTACATTTTTATCTCTTAACGAATTATCTTCACGTAGTTACAGATATTCCATTGGATGAAACCATTTTATTTGAGATAATTGGCTTTCTTTGATCCTGCTATGGTCGTATGAATAATGAAGCCGTTTTTGAGATAACAAGTTACGTTTTAGCGCTGGACATTACTTATTCTGTGTCATGTTTTACTACAACTAAATTAAATTGTATTTGTAGTTTTAGAAAACATGATCTGAACGGAGAGTGCGTCATAAATATTAAAACTGAAATAAAATTAATGTCTTTCTGATCATTTAACTTTTAACGCACCATTGTGTTTTGTTGCTAGTGTTTACAAATGACAGTAACACTCAAAACAGTATTTTCATAATGACGTTCAATTGGGGTTTGTGGTTATTTAGGTCAATTTGACTCGTGGAAATAAAAGCCTTTGAACTAGCATACCATTTTCTCTATCACTATTGTTATGTTTTGTTGGGCGCAGTTTATTTTGAACAGTATGTATGCACAGCTAAATATTGGACAATCATTGTCCATCCATTCTACACGACCAATGCAAACTCGACCTTCAATATTATTTTTAATCGGAACAACACGAATTTAGTATTACCAAATATATTGTAAGCCGATATTATAATGTAGAACATTTAATTGCAATGGAAATAAACGGAATGAAAGAACAACCACTCACTACTCGCTTGTAAAAGCGATTCCGACTTAAAGCTCGATGTATCGAATTATTTGTATAAGGAATAGTGTTTCTTCGTAGTAGTTGCAGTGTTGCAGTTTCTTCTGGTGTTAATTAAACACCAACCAACTTTACTCCATTTTTTTAATCAATTAATTTAGTGTTTGCATGCCTAGCGTTAAGTAGTAAGTTATGCTCTCGAACTAGTTTAGCCCTTTCTAATATTGCTATTGACATTTCCAATGCGGTACCCTCCAGGAAATCCTACTTTTTGTACGGACCTGTGTGATGGGTGGGGTTCGGGTTGGGAGGTATTTAAGGAGAGGTTGCATTTTTTATTTTTGTATAGGTCTTATCTCTAACCAGTAATTTGAAAGAAACTTAATTATAAATTCTCCTTGTGATGGTATGTGTAGTCGTTGCTCTAACAAATGAGGACGTTTATATACGTAATATTGACGTATCGGTTTATCCGCACTTGATCTTAGCTGGGTTCCAATTATCACGCAATGTCCACATCTATTGACTTATTGATGACTGGAACCAGACTGAGAAAAAATAGACTGATTCATAGTAACACTGAGCCATCTATTATCCGCGTAAATGAACTATATTTGTAGATAGTGTGATGACATTAGTTTTAATTATCTCCAAATTTCCCTTTCACACCATCATGGAAATATTTTTTGTCCATGTAAAATTACGTATATATTCATACGCATTTCTTTTTGTTGCAGCTACGTCAAAAAGATGAAGAGTTACGTGAACTTCATGAAAGAAATTCACATCTTAACGTACAGATCGATCACCTGACTGAGAAGGCTTCTAATAGTAGCGGCCATTCGATGACGTTATTCAATGAACTCTCGCAGCTTCCGGGAAACCAGGAGATCTCCATGGCAACGGGATCTCCGATAAATCCTGTAAGTAATTATCTTGGCTGGACACTGATTGTTACATCAGGTATTCAGACGTGAATTTGTTTAGGACTCAAAATCTATCCGAGAGAAATAAGAAGTCATTGTGAGTAATATTTGAAGAAGAAAACTATAGAAGTACGAAGTGCGCACATTTATCTCAAACACGAATTCAAATACCATTGAATTGCTCTTCTTGAACGTTGCCCCTGTATAACAAAACTAAGCAAAAAAAAACAAGACAAAAACAATTTCTAATGTGAGAGAAACGTACGACACTGTGATAGGTCAGAACTTGTTTAGTATGGCGTATTCTTTCACTGAGGCTTTACGTTACACCGACAGTCAGGCCATTTGATGGCGTTCCCAGCTGTAACAATTATGGTGGAATATCTCAGACGTACACCTGGGTAGAACCACCCAGTGGAACAGCTTCCTTGTCTGCTTTTTTGGTCCAGGATAGAAATCTAACTAACAGCTGTGAGTGCTGTTGATCTCTTGTCAAATACCATAACAATTCGAACACGGAACCCCTCCCCTGCCAAATGAAATTATCATATTTTCAGCCGAAATTTGTATTAACTACATAACTATGGCATCTTGAGCTCCATGATTATTTAGTATCTATTGTATTGTAGTACCCGCCCAGTATGTTTGGTGATGAAGATATAGAATGTGATGACGACGATTTTCTGATGACGTCAACATCACCAATGAGAATAGCAGACGATACTGAAGCTTACAGACAAAAGCAAGAAAATGATGTAAGTCGTGTGTAATATATCTGTTTGAATTATTTCTATTAAGATAAACTTCACTTAGCTCATAAATCAGGATAAAGGCATGTTCAGTCTTCAGAAAGTTATTAAAGGAAGACGTATTGATGAATGAATAAGTGAAATTCATGAAAGCAACATTTTTACCAATTTCACCTTTTCGACTGGAATGTATGTGTTTTTTTTATATCTACCTCGATTATGAAGTTATTCATCGCAAAATAAATGATTTTTTACATCGCTGACATCTTACTTTGAACAATGACCATAATAGTACTTCGAAACCTCGATTATCAAAAGAAAAAATATCAATGCAAGATTGTAAACCAGTTTGTAAAAACGTTGACGTTATAATTAGGTCGTTATAATGAGATGACCGTTATATTGAGGTGATCTTGATATTAATTTTGGGACGCCTATTGAGGCTTCATCGTGTAATTAAAACATTGGTAATGATCGTCTTGTTATCCGTTAAGACATTCCTTAAAAATATTATGTTTTGGGTTACACTACTTACTAAAAAAAAGGCTTTACCCATCTTTTGTCTCTTGGGTAAAAACCCTTTTTTAATGCATAAATAGCATTTTGATAGGTATTTTTGTTTCAATGTAAAAAATAAAAAAACTGTAAGGAAAAATTATTTCCTCCCCACCTACCCACTAAAAATTCTAAAGGATTATCACAAACAAATTTCTTTTTAGGATGGCCTAAGATAAGTTATTTTGTAAATTAAACTGATTAATACATACTCCTAAACAATAGTTACAATGTGTACAAGATATTTATCCACTCGAACACTATGTTGTCAGCACAGAATTTCACACAATTGCTTCACTACATTTCATAGAAAATAATTGTAAATGTTCAAATTATTTCTTCATTCATCTTAACTCGAAGTGTCAACAATACAAATGAAATATCCTAAATAATTATCGGTTCATTAATTAATTAGTAAATATTATCTACGTGTCAGGTAAGGTGTATAATAGATTTAATTAGCAGCAATTAGTAATGTGTGATTTCCTTAAGCACGACTACTAATAAAGCCACATACATCGCAACCTATATTATATGTATGTTTGTTTGATGCGGGTACACATGAAAATAGATGGACATAATGTTTGAAAACATTTATTCAATATTAACAATGCCACAGATACAGAATACTAGAAAGGTAATTTATGAAAATATTGCCTTCATTTAATGTGCATGTACGTTAAGTATAATTATCGACCGGTTAAACAAACAACTAATATTATGTCTATGTAGAATATAACTTTTTATTTGTTAAATATGCATGTATGTATTTTATAAAGACCAGTAAACACACATAACGAATATATGTTTATGTAGACTAGAACTTTTTGATTTTATAATATCTTATAATTAATTTTATATATATACAATTTATATTTAGTATACAGGCCGGTAAAACACACAACAAATGTATATTAATGTAAAATATGACTTTTTAAATAAATGATATCTTATTTATCTGATATATAATGTACGTAATAAAATATACTCCTTAAACTGTAACCTATAATAAAACAATTTTATATTTGAATCAGAGTGCTTGAAATTCATTCACAAAAACTTCTTTATCAGTTCTTCACCCATTCTTTTCAACGGTTGAAAAAATAACACATTTTTTAATTTCTTCATCTTTCAAAGTCAGATAATTTATCTATCATGAGTTCATATTGAACTGTTATTTAATTTTTGATCACGTGATTTCAGATGGAAGATGAGATCATGCAAGCTTATAAACACTTACGACAAATTTGTCGAGAGATAAAGTCACAGATGGGAGACAGACTAGAAGGGAGCACATCTGGTGAAGACACCGAGTCTAGTATTTCTGATGATACAGGAAGCTTGAACGGCGTTGTCATGGAATTAAGAGAAACTATACATAGTGCAATAGAACAAGCTAAGCAGGTAACTACAGTGGGTTGGGTAAAAGTAGAAGGAGGGGCGAGAAAGAGAGAAAGGGACGATGAGAGGAGGGTTCTGAAAGAGAGATGGGCAGGGATTAGAGAGAGGAGAGATGAGAAAGAGATGGAGGGACGAGGAGAGGAGGGATGTGGAAGAGAGATGGGGAGGGATGAGATAAAGAAAGAAATGTATTGACAGTATAGTCAGTTGCACATCGAAAAGTCATTCAATCTGAACATCAATTGACCTACTGTTGTGTAAATTCAACATTGCATAGTGAGTTGTAGCCTGTTTTGTTAGTGACATATATATATAGAGAGACATATAAGATTAATTACTGAGCCGTGTTTGGATACAATGGCATGTGCTTTTCTTCAAGGTCTATAGATGACTCAGATCAATTAGAGTTTGTTGAGTCATTCGATAAAATCTGTATCATGATAATGAACTCGTTTTATGGATTTATAAACTTTGAAGATTATTTAAGTAATGGTTCAAATGAGATTACGCGAAGTCTTATCTCTAACGTAGGACAAATGAAACATCGCAGCGTGATCTCAACGCAACCAAGTTGGTTATTGTCACGTATGGTTCTTTTTTTTGCTGCCATGGAAGCATATTTTTGTCTCTAATTACTTCATTAGCTTCGTTAGTACTATTGATACTAAGTTTACTATGGTGTACGATAAGGGTCATAAATGCACGACCCTGCATGATGCTAACAGTTTTCAGCATGGTGGAGGGTCATAGTTTACAAGTACGAGAGCATAAATTTACAGCATTGTATAATACTAGTATGGTATGCTTGAATACAACATTGAAATATCGAATTGCATTCTTTCTGTGAAAAGAACTTTTTTTGTAATGTACCACGATGTTTTATCTTGATTTTCTGAAGTTTCCACGCCAATACGACACTAGCTTTTCATAATCTCACCATTTACAACTTCGTGCTCAATACATTCGTGCGTTACATATTCAAATTCAGTCTGAAATTATTGCGCTCTTTCTTTTAGACGCAGACGAATCATATGTCAGAGATTCAGTCGTTACAACACCGTGTAAATGAATTAGAACACGATCTCACAGAGTGTCAAACCAGTCTACACAAATTGCGAGAACAATTCCAACTCAGAGAGGTCCACTTACAGCAGAAATCGCACAAAATTACGGAACTGTCTAGACAGGTAATTTTTCAACATTTAAGTGTCTACTTGATTATGTCTAGGAGCTCTTAGATGTGTAGACCATTACAGGATCCAAGACTTTAATAATCCCTATACCAGTGTAACATAATTTATCTGCAGACAACGATTTTAGACAATTAAGCCATAATAATTTCAAAAGAACAAACTGCGGCTTTTAGGAAGGTGAAAAGTATTCGTAGGACGATAGCTATTAAAAAAAATTCATATAATATAATGGATAAGGTTCGAGCAAAGACATGGCAATAATTGACGGAACGTTTCAATCTCAGAGTTAACTGCGAATTAGACTCGTAGTTTGCCCTTCTTTGTCTGTATAAGAATACTACAGGAATATTACTGTATCCTTGATAAAATCAACGAGAAACTTGTCAACTTTTAGTAATTAGTTAATTTTAGGTTTCACATAATACGTAGGTTGATCTGTTCAATTTAATAGAATTTCCTTCAAACCGATTGAACGATCTGACTGCGATCACTAAAAGCGTTTTGTTTTCACTAATTAAAGAAACAATTCGGAATATGTTAAATTCCAGCCCATCCGGACGTTTCCGGAAATTGAACACGATGATATTAAAGTGTTTCAATTTAAATTACAGGTATCGTCTCAGCACGAGGATATTAAAATATTATCAAATCAGCGTGATAAACTGCAGGATATGCTAGCTTCTGATACGGCTAAACCTCAAATGTACAGTGCTATGGCTTTACTTAGACACGCAAGAAGAGAGAGAGACGCAGCCATTGATAGGTATGTGATAAGCAATTTATGACGTTACATTTTAACAACGGAACCTCGACATCAAGACGGCTTTAGATGTTAATCGGTCTTTATATTCAAGTGGTCTAAATGTCAGGTTATACGTACAGAAAATACTGAGAACCGATAAAAAAATAATGGTCCTTTAGGTGAGATGGTCTTAATTCTTAAATGGTCGCTAGGCGAGGTTTTACTGTTTGAGGTTTTCGAATCACTTCTTTGGAGAAAAAGTGTTTCAAAAAGACAGTGAGTCAATGTACTGTGTCCGAGGTTACAGAACTTGATGTTTGTCTTCATCTTCGTTCTAAAATTCAGACCCATATGTACATTTTGTATTTATGTTTATAATACGTGTAAACAACCTTAGTCATTATGATTCATACTGACGTCGCGGACCCATTCTTTCACAGTGGTATAAACGTAAAGTGCCGATTGAAAAACATAATTTCTTTTTATAAATTTCGGATACATTTTTGTAAATGGTATATACATTGAACATGAGAAGTATTTCGTTAAACAATTAAAGCTTGCACAGCGGAACTCGTGACTGTACTGATAAAATATATCAATACATGTATTTCTGTCTAAAAAACAAACTCCGCACTATGATCATCAAAATGTTTGTTCAATCTTCATATCATTGAGTACCAAATTGATTATTTTTCCAGACGATACGGTATGGAGAAAGAACTTCAACAATCCAAGTATGAGATTATTGTGTTAAATCATCAACTAATGGAAGCAATACACCAGAAGAACAAAGTTTCCCAACTTCTCGATCAATGGCAATCAGACATGGCGAATCTTCTCGGTGTTCAAGTAGAACAAGCGTCGAAACAACCAGCAGCCAACTTACAACATAAGGAGCCGAACGAGGAAACAAAGAAGGAACGTAATGAGGAACAATTAGGGGCCAGTGTCACGTGATGGCAACCGGTGCAAGAACACACGCACGCGCCTTTAACATTTTCTAATGTTATGTGCTAGTCAAATGTTATTTTATTTGCATTTGTTTGCTACAACACAAAAGTCGCTCACGTTATTTGTCAGGTTGGATTTTAATCGAGGTAGATAATTGTAAACCACAGTGCTGGAAAGTTACGCAAGATGGTTTTGTTGACACTAATGTAAACTGCACAAACTGTGTCACAAACAATGCAAAGATTACTGCAAAGCACATTCTTTGACCTATACCATCAATCGGCAAAGTGGCTTAAGAATTTTAAAGTGAACCACATGGAGTTCTTCCAATATTCTGCTTCGTTGCTCATCTCTTGCCTTTCTAGATACGTACACTTGAATGACATTAGCTCTAAGGTGCACCAAGTGGCTTCGTACTTCAGATATCTTGTGATTTTTATTTCATATCTCGGTGTTCAGGAAGGACAATCAGCAAGCAATCCTGGTCGCTTTTATGACTTTTGCACATCAGAATTTGCTCTTATAAAATTAAGTTATATGACACTTGAGTTTATTGCAAGCTTACATGACCTCTTATTGCACAAGGTGGAAGACGTTTGTGGCTTAGGAACTTTCCAAAGTCAGAATTTCGTTTCTATGACTTTGGTTAAAAGCAAACTATGTACGTGGTCGCGGGGTGCTGAATAAGTACGAACGTTTTCTCCACTTCCGTTCAGAATCCTATATCGGACACAACCTGGTTAAACTAGTATTAAATGCATATCAACTAGAATTTATAAAATCTGAAAACGAGGATTTTTCAGTGAAGTCCTTGTTTATGTTGAAAATTAGCATTAGTGAAATACGAGGTGGAAATACGGACTTTACTTTCTTTGGCATGGGTAATTTATTGGGCGACATATTGAATTAGTGATTGAATAGTGATAGGAAACATATCAATGTTTTATACAAGTACATCTATGATGACAAATCGCAATGTGACTTTTATACGATTCTGTGGATTTAGATATGCTAGTCCTGTGGAATTTCTATAGACAATTATAGGGATTTTTAATGGAACTAGCAAACCTATTGTCAATGTGGCTGCTCACACTTTTTTAGCAAACTTCTGATACACATTAATTTTGATCTTGTATTAGAAATAAGTATTTTATATCGTATTTACACATTGGTAGATTTGTGTGCACGTTTGCCTGATCTAGTGATTACAGTGTATCTGCACACTGACACAGTATTATGTTAATTAACTAAGGCGCTTGTTCATCCCTTTATTCACTGTGTCTTGAACAACCACCGAGGATGGCTTACTACATCTAGAAGTCGAGAAAAGAAAAGGCACCCATCGCGCAGCAAAAAGATTCTTTCAAGATTGAGATTTTCAGAAATTTCTTAGTCCGAAGTTCAGCAAAAAAGGACCACGATACAACCAGTGTCAACAGCATCCAACTTCAGAAATGCTGATGAATTTTTATTTGATTCCTGAGATTAAGACAGAAAAAAACGACGTTCGCATTATTGTGAAATATAACCATATACAAATGTATATACCAAAATACGACGCTCGGCGACAGTGTCCTTTTGTAAAGTTACGCTATGTAGTCATTATAAGAAAGGGCAAAGTGTGCAATATATTTGTGTTGTTTACCTACTTGTTGTCGTAAAGCGAGTCTTGTTTTATGCTTCAGCAAGTCTTAAACTAAAATAAAACGTATAAATATAAAATTCCGAGTTCCATGCTTTATTATGCAAGGGAGACAACTCATAAAAAGATGGAGCTGATCATATTGAATTATCTCCCTTCTTTATATGGTATATATAAATATAGACCTGTCAGTGATCAACATAAAACATTTATTATTCTAAATGCCTCAGTGATACGGACTTAATTATACTCGTACAATTATGTACAATCAGATTTAATTTTTGTCACGACAGAATAAAACTGGTTTCTGATCAGTTGTCTGACCAATATGTTTTTATATCTGCTATCTGTACAGTCTTCATAAATGAAGTGTAATCGTCATCGATTATGTGCGAAAGATTATGCCGTGCACATTCACTACATACAAAGATCCTCACAACCCTATCATTTACAATATAAGAACAATACATAGTTCCCATTGTACATTTACCTTCCTTGGTGGCCATCTTGTATGGCAAAATTGACAATAATTGAAAGAAGATATTTATATTTTGGTTGTGGTAATTCTAAATAAAGGATATTCATATGTGACAACTACATTTTCTTAAAACTAATGTGCTTATGTTTTTTACAACTTCATGATTAACTGAACTTTTATATAATGAGTTGTTTAATTTTTTCTGATTTTTTCTATTAAGCAAATATGAAATTTGCCATACAAGATAGCCACCGAGGGAGGTAAATATTGTAAATGTGGGAACTATGTATACTTTACAATCCACGTTACCTCAATGTAGAGTGTCATTACTCGAGATTTGGTATTATTTTCCTAATATATTGATTGTCCATAGCACTCAATGTTTTTCATGGTTGAAGTATTTATCTGTAGTTTCACGGACCATGTGACAGCTTTCTGTCCTCGACAGAGATTCGAACCCAGATGACCGGGTTACAAGACACCAGTACATTGGCCACTGAACCACGTATGTGGTCTCTTGTATATCATATAGGAAGTCAGAGAGAGCCAGGGCTGGCATGATAAAATACTTTAGTCTTAATTTGTTTAACCCCAAAAGTAGATACTAGTACACAAATATGGCCACAATACATTGCCACCTAGATATAAATATTAGTTGTATGATGACGGTTGTAAAACAAATCTACAATATGCATCCACTTTCAACAAAACAGAAACAATAATAGAAATACAACATTAAAAGTGATACCCGCATACTGCTTGTTTAATGTTCGTGCGTTAATTATGGCTTCAAGCTACACAGACGAGCAAATATAACAAGTAACCAGATTTAATTTCACGAGAACAATCAGGAAATTAGTGCCAAGTCTTTAAACACTGTCATTCTGACTTACGTAATTACGAACTTTACTTCAAACAAAATGTCACATTTTACAGACTGAATTTGTTAAGGAGAAACACGATACTAATTTTGTCCAATGTATTTTAATGGTGTGTGTGTATAACCGTCAAACGTTGCAACGTCGTGAACTGTGGCTCGTAGTTCGCGGTGTTGCTCGGCAGAAAAGAAAGTTTGTTAGAATGGCATGGAATCTGGAGGAATTATACCTGAAGTAGCAGTTCTTTTTACAGTTTGACGTCGGTAACCTAGCAACTAAACGACGTTAAAACGCCACCTAGCGGCACCATCTATGTGAGCGACTCGTTGTACTATTCCCCTTGTAGCTTTGCTATGAATTGTCATAAATTAAAAATTCGAACTTTGCAAATGAGCGAATGCAGTGGTCTACCGAGTGAACATTATCAATGCTTTGAATATCCATGACCGTCCGGCGTGTCGGAAATAAATCGACGTCGAAGCGTCATTATGGGGACGTAAAATCATCTGCCATTATAACATTAAGTGTTGCACAATTCTACTGTCGCTTAAATTCGCAACCCAGCCGTTAAATGTTTTTAGGGAAAACTCAAGGTGCCTAATGGGATAATAATGAAATATTTGTGAATATTCAGTCACTACTAGTATATGACATGAAATCTTGAATGATGCGGGCCTACGGGCCTACCCATCTGACCGTCAGTGATAGAATATGCTCTTACTTTAAAACAGTGATCATTTTCGTTGGAGTTATCTTGTTTGAAATTTAAAAAAATAAAATCTTCGTGACATTGACTGTCATTTTCCAGTGTCACATAAACATTATTTTTTTTTAGTTTAGGAGTTTTCTGGTCACAAAAGCTAGAAATCCATAACATAAGCTTCAACTATAGCTGTATGCATTCTTCGCGCTGAAAAGAATTATTTTTTTAAAAACATTTTCGAATGTGTTGTCTTTGCTATTACCGACTTAAAGCCCCATTAGCTTTTTGGTTGGTAAAATTATTATACCTAGAAAGCTGACTTATCAGCGGAACTGACTTTAACTTGCAATAAAAAACATTCCAAAGTTTCCTTTTTTAATCACAAAGTACATATAGAAAAGTAAGCACAGTATTTTGTCGATGATATACGTGTTCATGCGATATTGTCTCTCTTGAAGTTGTTTATATGGACGGGTATGATTGTATGATATTGTCTTATATAAATTGATAATTTCTTTAAAAAAGATTTTATGTAAAACACACCATTAGTAAGTGCTTGAGAATTATGTATAATGATTGTATATGGTTTGTTATTGCCCCGGGGAAACACACTTAAACGTTAAAATACGTCGTCAACCGGGTAAAATTGAGCACCTTGAAATTTTAGTGTCTGAATTATATGTTATTGCTTATATAGACAATAAAACAACAACATTTTTCCTGATGTATTATTCAAATTGCATGAACGTGGAACGTTCTGGATTTTTTCATATTTGATTTAAATTAATACACATGGATATTTTAATATGCACATTTAAAGCCTTTCACAGGCTATAAAGTGGATATATTAATACAGTGTAAAATGTGTCAACACGTCATTGTTAATCAGTAAAATGGTTAACAGCGCATTGACTTTTCTGCATGTCTCAGAGATGGCTTATTGTTGATTTCAAATATTCGTCTTCTGTGATCATGCAGTTGAGACATATGAGCAAACGTTTCTTTCTGTTTTTCAGCTATGAGAAACAATACTTTCGTGATGCGTGTATATGGCCGCACGATCACGAATACATATGCTAACGTACCGTACCCCCATTTCGGAATTTCCCCTTAGCTCGTCCTAAGTAGATTCGAACCTTTTTCTCTTGATTCGTCCCCAAGACAGTTCGTACTTTTAACGGATTCGTCCCCAAGTCAATTCGTACTTTTCTCGGATTCGTCCCCAAGTTAATTCGTACTTCTTCTCTAGATTCGTCCCAAAGTCAATTCGTACTTTTTCTATAGATTCGTCCCCAAGTCGATTCGTACTTTTTCTCTCGATTCGTCCCCAAGACAGTTCGTACTTTTTACTGATTCGTCCCCAAGTCGATTCGTACTTTTTCTCTCGATTCGTCCCCAAGACAGTTCGTACTTTTTCTCGGATTCGTCCCCAAGTCGATTCGTACTTTTTCTCTCGATTCGTCCCCAAGACAGTTCGTACTTTTTACGGATTCGTCCCCAAGTCGATTCGTACTTTTTCTCTCGATTCGTCCCCAAGACAGTTCGTACTTTTTATGGATTCGTCCCCAAGTCGATTCGTACTTTTTCTCGGATTCGTCCCCAAGTTAATTCGTACTTTTTCTATAGATTCGTCCCCAAGTAAGTTCGTACTTTTTCTCGGATTCGTCCCCAAGTCGATTCGTACTTTTTCTCTAGATTCGTCCCCAAGACAGTTCGTACTTTTTCTCGGATTCGTCCCCAAGTTAATTCGTACTTTTTCTCTAGATTCGTCCCCAAGTAAGTTCGTACTTTTTCTCGGATTCGTCCCCAAGTCGATTCGTACTTTTTTCTCTCGATTCGTCCCCAAGACAGCTCGTACTTTTTACGGATTCGTCCCCAAGTCGATTCGTACTTTTGCTCGGATTCGTCCCCTAGTTAATTCGTACTTTTTCTCTAGATTCGTCCCCAAGTAAGTTCGTACTAGGTGTAAAACACCGATACACGGCTCGCCCTTTTTCCTGTGATTTTCTAGACATAGTACTTGGCTAGGTATTTGGAATGGGGACACAGAAAGGGTGTCTCTGAGAAATTCGAAAGGCTAAGCCAGGAATCTATCCCATGACCTTTGGGTTAATAAACCAGCGCGTTATCAATCGGCCGCAGATAACCCCTTCCATAGTTAAAGTCCCATAAGCTTATAAATGTATTGGTCCTAATGGTTTCTGTTTGTTCTATGTGTTTTCCTCCCGTGCATACTTTTTAGCAAGAAGAAATGTTTCCGAAACAACTATCGCATTTTTTTCAATATCATTGAAATAAATACTATTTATAGAAAACCTGTGTTTTCCTGCAGTCATGCTATGCACACGTAGTAAAGTGACGTCACGCCCTCTACATATTTCAAGTTTACAAAAGCAAAAATCACAGTGAAATGAGTGTTTTCAGACGAAAACGGGCTTGTTTCGTCGGTAGTAATTATTTTGGGATAATATCAGCAATTAAATGTTTTTTGCATATATTTTTCTACAGCAAAAAGCTAATGGGGCTTTAAAGTACTTCGTTTAATCTAATACGTTCGGTGACGTATAAATTATAAAAGCTTTGTAGATTTAAACTAGGGAAGTCACACAAATCCTTCCAAAGTTAATTTGTAAACCGTATTTAAAACGATCAATTGTCAGGCTTGCTTTTTAATGCATTTACATTCCTTACCATTCATAATTGCTTGCAGTTCTGATTGACATAGCTTTGTACCCATCTCAAGGTTCGCGATTTCTATGGTGTCTTTGTATATCACTGAAGTTTTATCAGATAAATATAGTAACTGGGTTTTTCCCATTGTGTGATTTAACGTGGCTTTGGCTGGTGTCCAAGTAAAACTGGCGGTGACGATCAGTTTATAATTTGTCAGCTATTGAACTTGCTATATCAAATGTATGACCCCCCCCCCCCCCAAAAAAAACCACACACAAAAAGATAAACTTATAACATATCAATTATTGAAAGACAGCTTTATTGAACACTTTGAAACTCGATCATGTGTAAAGTTATGACATATTTAGGTTAGCTAACTTAAACACGAAGGCTGTCTCACTAAATCGTAGATTTAAGTAATATCTTCAAAAATAATTGACAAACACTTAAAATTCGCATACATCTGATGTTACTATAAGTGGTAATTTATCCATCTTTACGATAGTAAGAGCTGTCCGTAAGACAACATGCTCGACTGTTCTCGGTGATTGATAAAAACAAATTTTGTCTATCTTCTAACGTGTAGTATTTAAGGGTTAAAAAAGAACTGTCTGTGAAACAGTGTAATAGACAAAGAAATATTATCATACACTTTCATATTTTTGCACAATGTAGATGGAAGTGGTAAATATAATTTATGGATACAGTTATCTAACCTGTCTAGTGGTCCAAAAAGCGCCAAGATTTGGCTAAAGTCCCGTCAAATGTTATCTAACGAGTCTGTCTGATTCAAGCTAATTGAAGTTTCAAGTCAATCCCATAAGTGGTTACTGGGATATGCGCATGCTAGCAACATATACATGCAAATATTTAACCATATGTAACGCAGACACCGACACCAATGCAAACGTGACTGCAATAGCTCTCCGTATTTCGTACATGTATGGATAATCGACTTGGTGCGCTCGAAAATGTACCCGTCGCCCATTTCAAAGGCATATATTAGCAGTTAAAAAACTTTAAAGTCTGACTAATGGTTCACATTTCAAATGTTTAGTTTCACGTTCCCAAATAAGAATCGCAAAACAACTAACGTGAACTTTTTTACAGTGCTAAGAACTTTTCTAAATAAAACAAATGCAAATATGTGTATATACAATAACAGTCAAAGTAAATTTAAGCTTTGCTGCCATAGCTAAGATTTGTCTAGGAAACCGGCACCGGCTCGGATGATAACTATATCTCATTATGTGGCAGATTTGCGTATCAATAATATTGGCCTAGCTCAGCCTTTCAATATATGAACATCGCTATATGATTAAACGAATTTAAATGAGTTCATGATCGAATTCACCGACATTTGATAGCTGGAGTATAAGTATAGTACACATATAGCAGTCATTTGACTAGATTTTAGGTCAATGATATCCGTTTCACACAGTTTTTGCTATGACAATCTATGTTATCTGCTCTGTACCATTTGAATTATTGAATACAAGCCAAAGCCACGTTGAAATAGCTTGATGACGCAACGGGAAAACCCATGTTGCTATAAATATCTAATGAAAACCATAGATATTCACAAACACAAATAATCACAAATCTTGAGAAACATTGAGAGCAGTTCTGAACAAGACTAAGAACAATTTATAGAACGGAATTATATTATATATAGCATCAAACAACATGGTAAGTATGTAAATTTATTAATTATCTGAATGTCAAATCTTGATAAATTAATTTTTTTTGCAAATGTTTAATCTATAAATTTATCTTTAAAGGCATTGTGCGACTAGCGCCATTTGGGTGGGTTCCGACATGTCCTTAAGTTACATTGTTTTTAATCGGTTATGGACATCGAGACATCTATTTGACCAACAATGCATTCTCAAAATGATACTTAGTTCATTTTCTGTTGCATTTCTTATCACACATCGGACGTCAATGTTTAATCAAGGCGTTGATACACTTTGATCAGTGGTCCAATTATTTGCATGATACTGTCTAGCCCGATTAGACTAGCTCAGTTGAGCATCTGACTTGCAAGCACTAGGTCACTGGTTCGAGCCCCGTATTGGAAATTTTGTTTTCCACCTCCCCATGAATACAGTTGATGTCGTGTGTATGACTGTAACTAGGGTGGAGCAAAGACTGGTTTAGTCTAGAGAGTATGTGATTGTCGCGATAAATTACTTTTCAAAGGTAAGAAAGAATGTTGCAGTATGGTATAAACTATAAAGCTTATGTATGAATGAAGTGGTTGTGATAATAACCAGCCCTATTAGCTCAGTGGGTAGAGCATCTGGCATGTAAGCTGGCGGTCGTGGGTTCGAGCCCCGTGTCGGATACATTGTCTTCCTTCTCCTATGTCCTATTATAGTCAACATCATATAATGAAATCTGACACTCATTATTAAGGTAAATACTAAATAGAAGATAGATACGCATTCAGTTAAGTGCATACATGTTATGTACGAGGTTTGCTATAACAAAATCCGTACAATTCTTGCAGCAATATTAAGATTTTCATCGAAGTGATTTCTTACTCGAAGTCCACCACTATTTATATATTGTGTACCGACCCGCCATTTAACCAAACCAAATACGTGTTCACCAAAATGAAATTGTCTACCTTACAATTCATTTATCTTTAAGTTATACCTCAAGGTACCAAACATTACTTACAATAGATGATTGGCAATCTGTGTGTGACTTTGTAATTTTAATTTGCTTCACATATCAATGAACATAAAATTTAGATAATGTTGGTAACAACGAAGGCGATTCTTGTTGCAGGTTCATTTTCCAGAGAAATAATGACTGGCTTGCCATCTGACAAGAATTTATCAAGAGCTTTAAGTCACCATTTAGATGAAGTAGGTTTTGACAGGTCACAAAGATGGGCGAGAATACATTACTGGAATATTCAGACGGTACTTAGAGACCTGTCAATGAAACTTTGCATCAATACAGACAATCAGCGGATACATATCGGGAGCCTACGAGAAGGAATAGGGTTTCGCGGACTGTCAGATACGGACGTTCTACAAGTAGATCAAAGAGTTTTATGTACTGAGAGAGATGTCTTTGAATTGAATGAAAACAGACATGTTTTTAGAATTGTGGAATCAAATGCGCCGCCAGGTTATTGTCTTTTAGAATTTACTGATTCATCTAGTCAAAAAAATACATTGGACATACTAAAACATGCTATGGTAAAGCAGAACAATAAAACATATTTGAGTAGTAAATTGTTTGTAACGAAACCTGATGATGATAACTTGAAAGTTAGTAAATTCATGAAAGCTCATACTAATTATCAAACGCGGCATGGTCCATCTATTCCGAAGTATGTTTCCATGCAGATTTCGGAATATCTCTTCACATTGTCTGGGCTAACATACAATAATAAAATCGATTTTGTTCGAGGCTTTCCTTGTGATGGACATTCTGCATTAAGGGCATGGCGAGAACGACCACGAACGAGCAATTGGCCAAGTAGGAAGATAATACGTCACATTATGAATTTACCCATATACGTTGTTCCAGTTGGCCAACATGGAAGCATAAATGAAGACATACAATGGCGGATATCATTTGTTGAGGCTGAAACATACCTTGTTCAGAATCTTAACAGTGTACAAGTGAGGATACTTGTTCTATTGAAACTTGCTGTAAAACATTGCATGAAACAAGACTGTCCATGTATCACGTCATACATAGTGAAGAATGTAGTGTTTTGGTTGGCTGAAACAATACCACAGAAGAAGTTCAGACAAAAACATTTAATTGCAAGACTTAAAGATGCACTCAACTACATGAAGAGAGCAGTTGAGAGTTTAAATATGCCAAGTTATATACAACCGGAGAAAAACTTGTTCGCTCGCAAATTAAGTCAGGAACAACAAAGGGTAGCTCTCAAATTGCTAGAGAATCTGTTAAATACTGACAGATTACTTGCAACGACATGTTTACATGACATAAATTCGTGGAATCTAAATTCCAATGATATTGTACAAGATATAGCATTTTTCAACTTTACTTCAAAACTGGAAATATGTGAATATGCTTCTCAGTCACACCAAAGTCAGATCTTGCAATATTTGACATTATATAGTTTCACTTTTGAGGCTGAATATTTTGCATATTATATTTTAATAATGCCAAGGATTATCTGGACTTATGGCGTCAGATGTTTAACCGATAGCCGATCGGTCAAATTATGCCAACAATTAGCTCAATCTGACCACGATGTGAGGCAACGTGAGTTTAAGGGAGACATTTTACGAACGAAAGATGAATTGCCGAATATCGTCTCCTTCCGGTCTATGACAATAATTATTTTGATTGTTATATGTATTCTAAGAATGACAGTCATGTTTTGCAAGTTTGGTAAACGTACATTAGACAATCTTGTGCTAGTAATTGTATTGTCAATAATGACCGTAAGATATAGTTATAGGTTCCCTAAATATACAAGTTTTGCATTAAGCGATGCTCATGCCGTATTAATGGATTTATCTGCAATATGTGGGATCATCCTGATTAAAATTCATGTTTCACATCTCACAGTAATACCATGCATTAGACGCTGCCAAGCAAATTTACTTTGTTAATCGATTCTTCCCTAATCGTGGTGGCATAATAACTTGTATTTTATTTGAAATAAATCACATTGTCAAAGTAATTCGAGATTCTAAGCTCCTGGTATGTTTACGAATCGGTTGAGAGGATGGTTTAAATATTTCAAAGAGATAGCAAGATGTTTGGGTTTTTAAAGACCGGGTCATTGATTTATTATCTTCTGTTTACATAATACGTTCACTTAGTACCCAGTTTTTCTTACTTACGTATATAGTATACATGGCATGTATACAGTATTCTAACCAGTTCTAACTTACTCTTCCACAAAGTGCCGGCAGTGTCTCCACATATGGAGGAACATTTTCATAGCATTGTATGACCTGCTGTTGAAATCCATTAATGCAGTTTGTGTTATATTTTTTAGTATCCCAATGCAATTTGTATACAGTGTATTTATGTTAACTATATCGTATTGATAATAAATCATGCTAAACATTTGTGTGTTAACTTTTTAATACAGGTCATCAACATATCTATTAAAAACAAATACAAAAAATGTACACCAAATTCATTACGAAAGCGATAATTTCATTTTGAAAAAACAACAACAATGGTGTTGCATTAGATATTATCACAGAACTAACATGCAAAATTTCTTGAATATAAGATCATCCTTATCTTAGAAAAATACCAAATAATCGGGATAACATAAGGTCTACGGACTTGTTCATGAGTTTAAAACCTGGTTCAAACCGTATATTCGCAGATGACCCTTGACCCGAAGATTCGGGTATTATTATTCCCCATCACCAGGGCAGCTTCTTGAATTGATTTTGAAATTATACATCGCAGTCCATTATATTTTTAGACAAGAAAATTGATTATAACTGGACGTTTCTTTAAGATACCGGAGTAGATCTATACAACTGGTGCCCGTGCACGGCAACATGGAACGGGAACCAGTTTAAGTACACAATATACCAACGTTGTTGCCTGGAAACAGACGTATTTTTATATTGATTTTTTTGTTTATATCGAGTTTTACGCCCCTTTTCAACAGTCAGAGTCATATGAGGCGGACAGTTCACCTAACCATCGCTCCTGGGAAAAAACAGTGCTAGACTCCCATCGTCCATAAGCAACTGCCTACATTCTCACATAAAGAGACATGGTCGGTAGCGAGGCTCGATCCCATGTCCCTCTATCAGTGAGAGGTCACAGTGATTTGAAGTCAGCGACCTCAACCAAACGACCACTGAGGCTGGTATATTGTGTGACCATCTACAATTTTTTTTATTGATGTGAACATATATTTTGGCAGAGGGAGGCAATACCTAGACACCTATTATCGCATAATACGCCATTTATCAACATATTTTGTTCACAAAACTGTAAAGGTCTAGTGCAAATTCATTTGGTTTCGTTTAAGTTTGTCCATTTTATGGGAGACAACTCTGCAAAGATAATCGATTAATATAAATAAATACGTGTAGGGTTACCCCCCTTCATTAAATCAGCAACATAGAACGGGAACCAGTTTACGTTCAGATTAAACTGGTACCTGTAACAGTTGACTCTGTAAAAATGATGGTATTTTTAAATTAATCTCTTAAATATATTTTTGGTCGGGAGATTTTTTTTAAAGAATCAGTAGTGTAACTGCAAAACCAAAGTCGAAAAACGCAATTGGCACAAAAATACGTATAATTTTGTGTTTACAATCGATTCAAGTTAGAACATAGAATAAATGATTGATTGCAGGATAGATAGAAATCTAGTTATTTTATCAAACGAAAACATAAATCAAGATATTTACAATAAAAACCCTTCACCATTACATAAATCTCAGTCTAGAAAGACGATTTAAAGAGTCCAAACATGACAAAACACTCGAAAAAAAAGAATTTTGCACACACACATACATAATTATATAAAAGTAATAAAATATAAGTTTAATCTACACTGCTCAACTTTTATAATCAGTCAACATGGTCTATTATGAATAATTTGTTTCCCCCTCTATCGCTTACGTCCTATGATATTTCACACGGAAAAGGCATGATGCCATTTCATAATATTTCTAGCGTAAGCATAATTTTATCCATAAGTTAGCAATGAAAAAAAATGATTGTTTTAAATGTTTCATGGCGCCAAGGACTTCTATACATACATGTATGTATATAAGACCTTGATGGCGCCTTGTATGAAAATTTAATTTATATCTACAACTCTAGGTGGCTGATTATTAAAGTTGAGCAGTGTTATAATTACAATAGAACACTGCTATATTGAACTCTTATAATTATAGAGAACAATCAGATACAGTGACGTATTAGTGTTCCCGAACACGCCCCTTATTTCTTTACTATGAGTATATTGAAATATGATGATATGATTATTCGAGTCCCCAGGAATGTATTATAACGGTGTTCTTCTGAGCTTGTATATGTATATCATTCAAAATTAGGAACATCAGCCAAACGTCTTATAAACAAGTGATTTGGAATAGACGCCCCCTGAGAATTGTCAGTACATGTAGTTGCAACGTATATTTCTATTTTGCGTCTGAATACACAAGGATTACTAAGATTTCTTTGGACAAAAATTTGATCACTCCATTTCTGTTGAGCTGGCGCCAAACAATGCAAAGCAGGCTAACAATATGTATCGTTTCAATGATTTCAAGTCCGATGGTCACAGTACCATTTTAGCATCAACACTTTTAGAATGAGAAGATGCAGTAAAACCCGGGTTAGCGACCAAACCCGAAGAAAGATCACCCTGTGTAAAAACGCCATTCTTTTAAAAACCCTCATTGGTTAAATTTTAAGATATGGTGGCCTCCCAATGAAGGCCATCTGTCAATAAAAGCTACATTTTATATCTTTCCAGAGGGTGACCTTTGTTCACAAGTTTGACATTTTTTTGTAACATGAACTTATAAAATATGTATATAGTTTTTGCCATTGTTTGTTACTTATCAGGTGCAGTGTAGACAAAACACGTTCTGGTATAAAACAACAAAGGAACCTGCCTTAAAAGTTCCAAACATCAGGAAAACATCATAGGTGATGTTTTTATATATTCAACAACTTTCATGACTCATAGTCATTATATATTAACCTAACAAAATAATCTCTAACACATGTATAACACAACAGCAAGGTGTTCGAATTAATCGATGCGAGGAGAATACATAAAATCTGATACAATCAAAGCATTACAGAGCTATTTGATTTAGTTTTTCGAAAACCCTTCAAAGGGGCATACCCTACAACTGACAAACATTCTGTGAAAGTGTAAACATGTGTTAGATGTATATGTAAAACAATATATAATGGATAATTGCAAGACGAACTTGAGTCATAAAATGACTAGTTAAGGTACTAGCCGCAAAAATCATAGCTATGAATAATAAATCACTTCCACCCAAAAATTGTACAACAAATTCCAAAGAGTTTCCGATCTTTTATGGAAACTAATCTTTTTTTTTTTTAATTGGATGATTTTTTGGCTGAAACTTTCTTTGTCGGCTTTTATCTTTACAAGCTTCTTATTTATCATCATTTTGCCTTGATTCTAGATGCACCAAGTTGTAGGGTATGCCCCTTTAAGTACTTGTTATGTAGACGTGTGAAGTTCCACACATGACATTCAGGCGATGAATATGATATAAACACGGTACAAAATGACACTAACATGTGTTAACAAAGACAAGGCTATGTTACAGCCACATAGGTAATATAAACAGATTGCCAAAATGAAAAGGAATCATGTCAAATGTAAATTGGAATTAATTAATCGCTCTTGCTACAAATACTGATTATTCTACTTGTAGAATAATCTAACGACTACGACGATATTGTATATTGTCGAAGTTCGACAACAAAAACTAAGTGTTTCGTGTATTCGTCATAATGTCAAGATATTGTTCAATCAACACAGATGATCGAATGTGAGTTCAAAGAATGATAATGGAACTTAAACTATGTAACATTGACAACTGAACTACGGCCGCAGCCCCTTATTGTAATTAACAGCAACCAAAGGTCGAGCAACATAGAAATCTACTTATCACCCAAGCGTTCCGCTTTCGTGTACATTTTATCAAAAGCCCGCTATGTAAATAACATACCCGATGCTTACAATCACATTATACTTGATTTCGGTTTAGCCATCCTATTAAATACATTTTTAGACTGAATTTTCGTTTCGCATTTTTTACCGCCTGTACTCCATTTTACTTTCCCATGCTGTTCAACTATGACGTCATCAACATCTTCGTCGTATTCCTGTATCTCAATGCTACTCCCAGGCATTTGAGCTTGTTCTATTGGATTACCGATTATATGTATAAGTCTAGATATGAGTCTACTACTGGTGTTCGTAAAGTCCAGAGAGTAGTGTGTTCTCTGTAAAGCCTTCAGACGAGGATCTTTCACTGATCCAAAATCGAGATTGTCAAAATTAATAATAACGATAAATTTAGATTTATCCCCAACAAATGAATTCCAAATCGTATCAAACTCACCCTGTGTATCGAAGTTATAATTGCCACACAAAACTACAACGAAGTTTCTGCTCATGTCTACAGCTTTCATCATTTCATGATCTCTATCCCCAGATAATATATCGAAACATGGTACAAATATTGAATACCCAGCATTTTGAAGTTGAGGTCGGAGATAACGCCTTACTGACCTAAATACATCGTGATTATCTGTATAAAATGATATGAAGACATCGTAGAGTAATGTGCTGGGAGAAACGCTATTGCGTTTTCTCAACAATTTCCGCTTAAGTAAAATTATTTCATACCTAAATAAGTAACTCAGGCCGAAAAGTAATAGTAATAACATCGTTAAACCAATTACAATGGGAATAAACACTTGAAACGGCCATATGGGATCAGACGTGTTGCATCCAAGGAAAGACTCATCGACGTCCTCCGAAGCCTTAACAACGCCGTCAACTACACAATTCAACCTCCCATGTCCATCATTAAACCTTATCCAGTCTCCAATCCACAAATTCGAACAATCACATATCACTGGGTTATCACCAAATGTATATAAACCTGGACTATTTCTACTGACTCCTACGGGCAAATTTGACAGTTTTTGATTTTTCAAATTAACGTCAGCATTTAACGTATTGGAAGCCTTTCCGTCAAAGTTTTCAATGGCATTTTCACTTAGATCTAGGTTAACTAATCTATGCAAATAATCCCGATAAGGTATTTCTGATATTTTATTATTTACCAGAATCAAATCAATATTTTGTAGATTCCACGCGCCTATTGGCATTGTTTCAGGCATGATCTTTAAGCCAACATCTGTACAGTTAACTATTATTTTATTCATACTTGGTTGTTCAATGCAATGACAATAGTAACTTGGGCAATCTGGATTTTCACTGATGTCACAAGTTAAATCATCAAAATTGCCGTCTTTATAAGCTTTGGTAATGTCTTTTCCTTTCATCGAGTCCGGGCTTTGACAATAGAAGCTCTGTCCATCGATATTTGGCCAAAATTCTCCTAAGTCATCCATTCCTGATACCAAAGGATAAAGTGAACAGTCGCATGAAATTGACGATTCGTCGATACTCACCGAACCCCAACAGTGTTTACCTAATTCGCCATAATCGTTTACCCCAATTGATGAAAAATTCACAAAACTTCCAATTTGTGTTTGCTCCATAAATATGTCTCCCGGTCCATGTCTAGTGTGAGTAATTTTATAATCTAGTTCATTGGTAATGTGTTCTAAAGTAGAACTAGAAAAATTAACCTTGCAATAGGGCCCAGGACGGAACATGTTTGTAATATCTACCGTTTCAATGTGTTCATTCTCGGAGAAATCGACTGATAAAATGTTGCCATGATTTAACTGAATTGAGTTCGGACTTAAGTTTTTTATTAAGTTATTTTTAACAGAAAGTATTCGTAGATCAGACATATTGGAAAAAGTTGTATTGTCCATTTCAGTTATTCTGTTATTATCTAAGACCAAAGTGTCGAGTTTATGAAGACATCGCAGTGAAGACACGTTTGTCAAACGATTTCCTCGTAAGTTTAGAATGACCATACTTTTAGAAAACAAGCAGATATTCTCTGGGACATGGGTCAACTTTCCATCAATATGTTTCAAAGAAGCATAAGTTGCATTGTTAGGTCCAACAATCCTTCCATTGCCAAATATGTCGATGTATTCTATTTGTAAAGAAGTCATAGGACACTCTTCTGAAATGATATCCCAGCAACGTCTTGCCTTGCATGAACAACATCGATCTGAATGTGTTTTAGATATACATTCATCTGGACAATATAGTTCGGTTCTATTTCCATCAGCCCAACTGTAATATCCATTAACATTCGTAAATCCATTGCACCGAACAAACCAACTCCCACTTAACCATATTAAAATTACATAAAACTCCATTGTAAAATATTGTTCTCAAGAAGCAGCCAAAAGATTACGACTGATTTACTTATATGTGTTGTTATCCCTTGCCAATATGACTGCAATAAGACTTGGGGTGTCAGGATTTATGATTAGGGTATTTCCCCCTAATAGCCGTAAACTTATTCTTAAAGAATGAATATTATCTATTGTCAAATTGCGCTTTTAAAAAATACCCTTATCATAAAATGAAAAGTCAATTTCAAATACAATGTATATGCATATATGCGTGTCGGTCTCAAATTTCTTAATATTGACAATGGAATGAAATAAGCATTTTCAATCTGAACTCAATACGAGGTATGATCTCGCCATTTCTTGCTGCATTCGCTTAAGAATTTATCTTAAACTACCAACGGCAGTTGCCACCAGAAAGAAAATTACTCGGATCAACAATGGGGGAATAAGGTACTTTATTATAATGCCTGTGACCAAACTAGTCTCAGGGAATGCTTCGCGCCCAAGAGTCAAGCATACGATCCCGGGGCCCACGGGCATAACGCTTTTATTAAAAAAAGATGGAGTGTGGTTTGTTTGTTTAAGTGGGTTCAGCATCGCTTTTAGCGATAGTTTAGTTACAAATGTATATGCGGCGATCAGTTCACAAAACAAATTTTCCTGGATGTTATACTAGCCAGTACTAACTTTCTTTCCATAAGGAGCCAATGACTGCTCTACTAATGGAGAAAACTGACATTTTTGTCAAATTTGATTTGGTTTGGTTACCGGTTCAACACACTAATCCATTGACCTCTGCCGCGTAAAAAACTAATTTTGTTGATTTACATAATTATGCATTATAATTGGAGTTAAATGTTAAACTTGTTTACAGTGATTTAATCAAATGCGTTGGTAAACTCATAAGTGTATATATACAAAAAATCGATGACTAAGTGATATGTTATTAACACATTGTTTGGCATTTGTAGGTAAATCCCCTAACACTTCCTTTTAGCAAGTGTTTTTTTTTCTTAGATCGCACGATTGAGTTTAGAATCTAACTAAATAGTATCAGGTATCGTGAGTCTTTCGGTCGCTTTTTTAATGATATAGTTCACGAATTCATTGCCTGGTTTTACGATCATCTGCTGATAAAGATAAGAGCATAAAACTACTCTATAATTATATTAAATTCAATTAATCTTTAAACCAGTAAATGCTGACGTTTCCGCTTAAAATTTGGACCAGAATCTTCTTACTATTTTTTTCTTCAATTTTGCCAAACGTAGTTCAGTGCTTGTCCCGTTTTTTTTTCAGGGGGTTGCGTGGTTGTGAACTGTCTAACTCAAGCATCTCCAATGTTATCAAGCTCTTCGCAATCAGAAACTACAGAGTATAAGACGCCTTTTTAATTTGTTAGTCCTGTTATTTACTATTGATGAGGTCTGCTGCCGATTCACGTGTGATCAAGATTTCTTAATTAAAGGAGACAGTACTGGCTTGTTAAACGTTGTCTAACCTTTGACAGGATTATGTTAAATGTGAAGAAACGTATATGAAGGTACTTAATAGACGTGTGTGAAAGTTTGGCTTACGCAATAGAAAATAATTTGGCTCTAATGCAACCTCTGACATATGAGTCTGAAGCGCACTAAAACGACTACTTGAACATTTTGGTATATTGGTAAGACTCGTCAATGATGACGGATTTTCTTAAAAACTGGTATCTAAATTGGAATGAGTCAGTGATTACATGACAGCAATCATAGGTATCTAAGTGAACATGTTCATGAAATAACTGAACGGCAAAACGACTTTGTCCCACATAACTACACGCTCATGAGTGAAGATATATATTAAGTTGTAGAGTAACCATCAATATCTATTGTAGACCTTGGATGGTATTTCAGATGGAGATCTTTTAAGAGTTTACTCAAATATACTGCTGAAATGTGATCTTTCCTCAGTTAGCGCTGGTTAGAATACAGTCTAGGTAATAGAGAATACATGGTTGAGGCCAAAATGAAGAAGGTTTTCCGGTGGGGCTGAGAAAGCTGACATTTTAGCTGTCGTGCCAAACCGGATATTTTTTCTTCATCTCGGCACCGACCATGTGTTCAATTTATCCTGTTTCTACAACAAAATAAGTCCCGAAACTTTATCTACTTGATATAAATGCACACATTATGCCTCTCGTTGTCAGTCTCATAACCGTTAAGCAACATGACGCTAAAATAAAATATTCCCAAGACATGCTATTTGGAATAAAATCTCAAAAAGACGCGTTGAGAATTTAAACACAAATTTTATTCATGTAACATTTTATCATTTTATATTATAAAAAAGCACACTAAGTTGTAAGGAGCAGACTACTTCGCGCAGAAATACAAAGTGAGAAAATAAAGCAAACCACGTGACCTACTGACATGATATATAGCGAGGTTTATCCGGTCACTGCTTTATTAGGTCTAATAGATATGAAGAGACAGGAAAAAACTGGTTAACTGAATCAACCGTAAAAAGTTGAAAAAAAAAATCAGCGTTAAACCCACTGAAAAAAATACAAAAATGACATAGTATAAAAACAAACAAAGATCTGTGATGGAATGCGAGCTTCAAACAAAGTCTAAGGAACATTGTCTTTGAACATACATTCGATCAGCTGTGTTGCTTGAACAATATCTTGACATTATCACGAATAAATGAATTCATTATGTTTTTGTTGACGTAACTCGACTATCGAACCCGGTTCGACGAGTTCCAAATCCATCGCACTAACAACCGGCCTAGGTCCCTTATTTGAATTAGCTAAAGCAAAAAGTAGAGCAACATGAAAGTAATCTACTTATCATCTAAGCGTTCCGTTTTCGTGTCCATTTTGTCAAAAGCCCCGTCGTGTAAATAACATACTCGGTATTTGCAATCACATATGCTTGATTTAGGTCTAGCTAACCTATTGAATACATTTTCAGATTGAATTTTTGTTTCGTAGGATTTCTTTCCGTCTTCACACCATTTTCCGTTTCCAGGCTGTTCATTTATGACGTCGTCAGCATCTTGGTCGTATTCCTGTTGAGCATTTTCACCAATTAGGTTATCAGATTGTATCTTAATTCTGCTGCCAGACATTTTAGCATTTTCTATTGGAGTACCGATTATATGCATAAGTCTAGATATGAGTCTACTACTGGTGTTCGTAAAGTCCAAAGAGTAGTGTGTTCTCTGTAAAGCTATAAGACGACGATCTTTCACTGATCCAGAATCGAGATTGTCAAAATTAATAATTATGATAAATTTAGATTTATCTCGTAAAAATGATTTCCAGATCGTATCAAACTCACTCGATGTATCGTAGTCATCTGCATAATTGCCACACAAAACTACAACGAAGTTTCTGCTCATGTCTACAGCTTTCATCATTTCATGATCTCTATCCCCAGATAATATATTCAAACATGGTACAAATATTGAATACCCAGCGTTTTGTAACTGAGGTCGGAGATAACGCCTTACTGAGCTAAATACCTCGGAATTATCTGTATAAAATGATATGAAGACATCGTAGAGTCCTGTGCTAGGTGAAACGCTATTGCGTTTTCTCAACAATTTCCGCTTGAGTAAAATTATTTCATACCTAAAAAAGTAACTCAGTCCAAAAAGCAACAGAAATAACATCGTTAAACCAAATACAATAGGAATAATCACTCGAAACGCCCACATGGGATCCGACGTGTAACATCCAAGGAAAGATTCATCAACGTCCTCCGAAGCCTTAACAACGCCGTCAACTACACAATTCAACCTCCCATGTCCATCATTAAACCTTATCCAGTCTCCAATCCATAAATTCGAACAATCACATATCACTGGGTTATCACCAAATGTATATAAACCTGGACTGTTTATACTGACTCCTACGGGCAAAGTTGACAGTTTTTGATTTTTCAAATTAACGTCAGCATTTAACGTATTGGAAGCCTTTTCGTCAAAGTTTTCAATGGCATTTTCACTTAGATCTAGGTTAACTAATCTATGCAAATAATCCCGATAAGGTATTTCTGATATTTTATTATTTACCAGAATCAAATCAATATTTTGTAAATTCCACGCGCCTATTGGCATTGTTTCAGGCATGATCTTTAAGCCAACATCGGTACAGTTAACTATTATTTTATTCATACTTGGTTGCTCAATGCAATGACAATAGTAACTTGGACAATCTGGATTTTCACTGATGTCACAAGTTAAATCATCAAAGTTGCCGTCCTTATAGGCTTTGGTAAGGTCTTTTCCTTTCATCGAGTCCGGGCTTTGACAATGGAAGCTCTGTCCATCGATATTTGGCCAAAATTCTCCTAAGTCATCCATTCCTGATACCAAAGGATAAAGTGAACAGTCGCATGTAATTGACGATGCATCAATACTAATCGAACCCCGAACGTATTTACCTAATTCGCCGTAATTGATTATCCCAATTGATGAAAAATTCACAAAACTTCCAATTTGTGTTTGCTCCATAAATAGGTCTCCCGGACCATGTCTAGTGTGAGTAATTTTATAATCTAGTTCATTGGTAATGTGTTCTAAAGTAGAACTAGAAAAATTAACCTTGCAATAGGGCCCAGGACGGAACAAGTTTGTAATATCTACCGTTTCAATATGTTTATTCTCGGAGAAATCGACTGATAAAATGTTGCCATGATTTAACTGAATTGAGTTCGGACTTAAGTTTTTTATTAAGTTATTTTTAACAGAAAGTATTCGTAGATCAGACATATTAGAAAAAGTTGTATTGTCCATTTCAGTTATTCTGTTATTATCTAAGACCAAAGTGTCCAGTTTATGAAGACATCGCAGTGAAGACACGTTTGTCAAACGATTTCCTCGTAAGTTTAGAATGACCATACTTTTAGAAAACGAGCAGATATTCTCTGGAACCTGGGTCAACTTTCCATCAATATGTTTCAAAGAAGCATACGTTGCATTGTTAGGTCCAACAATCCTTCCATTGCCAAATATGTCGATGTATTCTATTTGTAAAGAAGTCATGGGACACTCGCCTGGAATGATATCCCAGCAACGTCTTGCCTTGCATGAACAACATCTATCTGGGTGGCGGTTAGATGTACATTCATTTGGACAATATAGTTCGGTTCTATTTCCATCAACCCAACTGTAATATCCTTTAACATTCGTAAATCCAGTGCACTGAACAAAACAAACCAGACTTAATAATATTAAGATTGCATAAAACTCCATTGAAAAATATTGTTCTCAAGAAGCAGCCAAAAGATCACGAATGATTTACTTATATGTATCCTAATGCCTTGTCAGAATTAAAGCAATTAGACCAAGGTTGTAAGGATTTCTTATTTGGGTATTTCCCCCATATTAACCGTAAGCTTATTTTAAGAAAATGAATATCACAATTATGTTAAGCTATCAAGATGTTTTCAAATACCTTTATTTGATTAAGAACACGTACTTACACCTAAACGGGTGGTTGCAAATACAATGTACTTATGTGCGAGTCGGTCTCAAATTTCTTTGTATCGACAAAGGAATCAAATATACTTTTTCAGTCTGATCACATAAATCGTTTCTATATTGATCGGGTCGGTTTTTATATTGAATGCTGACTTACAGTAAGTTGTTGACAGAGACTTGTTCTACTGCCAATACATACATGTTAAACGTACTCTTGTCATTATTAAAAATACAGACTGGTATACAAGGTTATGTCTCTCACATTAATTATTAAATCAATGATAATTATAGAAATAATATGGGTATGAAAGTCACTATGTTATACTTGACCAAACATTATTTAGGGGTTCGCTTACTGTTGCGCTTATATAATATACTTGCCCAAAATGGATTAATTGACAATACGAGGTTATGATGTCTTGTTGCGATCGCAAGCGAATTTATATGAAACTACAGTGCAACGTCTCTAAAGCACCACTCTTTGGGAGTAGCAAAATGATTATGTTGCTGTTCAGAGATTGTTGTCCTAGAGAGATTAAAGTCCCATTAGCTGTAAGGATTTTAAAATCAAAGTAGGTCTTATTCTACATAGAAAGATGTCTTATCGGTGAAGTTGACTTTTACTTTCAATAAAAACAATCCAAAATTTTCTTTTTTAATCACGAGGTACATAATGGAAATATAGCACGGTATTTTTTTTCAATGATATTGCAAAGAATAGGAAAAAGCATCTGACAAACAACATTTTTACGAGATGTGTCTAAAGAAAAACATTATGTAAATATTGTTTTGGAGCACATAAAATATATTTCTTATATTTTACAATAATTTTATCTATCGTTCTGTTTTACTAAATTCAAAAAGCTAATGGGCCTTTAAATTAATAGTTAAATTGTGCAGTGGGAAAAGAATCTTGCTGTTGTTGTATGGAGGTTGTTGCTTAAGGGAGGGCTGCTCTGGCGTGGTTGTACAGTATCACTATCCTTGCCACCGGAAGGAAAAATAAGTCGGTCAGCGATGGTTAAAGAAGGTATTTAATTAGAATGTCTTTGACCAACATAGTCACAGCGAAGGCGTCGCGCGCACAATAATCATACCAACGATCTCGGGGCCCATGTACATAACGTTTATGCTTTGTTTGCTTTAGTGGGTCTAACGCATCTTTTGGACAATAGTTTCAGTTATATGCGGCGGTCGGTTCACAAAACCGGGTTGACTGGACTATGTTCTAGCCAGTATGTATACTCAAACTTCCTTTTCCACAAGGAGTCAGTAACTGCTCTACATATGGAGAAAATCGACATTTTGGTCAAATTTCATAGAAGGGTATGGCATGCCACGACCGGGATTCGAACCTGAATCCCCGACTTACACGTTCCGCACCGTGACTAACCTCTTGACCTTTGCGGCGTATAATTTTAATTTCGAGGAGATACATATGCATTATACTGAATGGCTTTAAATGTTTAACTTATATACAGTGTTTTAATCTAATGCGTTGGTTAATTCAAAATGTATATACAAAGAAATCGATGACTGAGTGAAATGCCATTGATACCTACATGTAGTTCGGCATTTATAGGTAAATCCCCTAACACTTCCGCTTTGCAAATCTGTTTTCTTAAATCCCATGATTAAGTTTAGAGTAAAATTAAATGGACCAAATATAATGTTGCTTAACAACCCATTCAACAGCTATGACCATTCCAGAGTCCCCCACCCCCGAGGGAGGGGAGATAAGATACAGGAGAACCAGGCATTTATATCTCTAATCTTAAATCCAAAATTGCTATCATTGATAATTATAGGCATACCATGTTAAATGAAAAAGTTTTACAAAGATCAATGTGGCTTCACAAATTTTCATGAAACTTTTTCTTGTGAATGAGTTTATCGTACGAATTAAATTGTTCGTAAAATTACGTGAGTATCCTAAAAATACGACTATCTGAATTTGATGCTCCAAAAATTTACATACCAAATTAGCCAAATCCACGGAACTGGGTACTAACTTAATTAAATGCATTAACAGTATCATACGAAATAAGGGAACTCTTGGTCACGTAAAATTAACAAGTACGTGTACAGTTAAGATAAGGCATAATTTCGCGGGTAATATGTAAAATGTTTATGAGTGGAGAATACGATAATAAATCATCATTTAAAAACTTTAAAATACTAAGGTATGAATGGTACTACATTATAAGGTACTGGTATCAACACGTTCGGTTATTTCATAATTTTGAAATGAAAAACCAAGCGTTTAATCATTGTGTTGCGCTTATCAATAATCTTTGAAAGGAATCATAATATAATATATACCTTCTTTGTAATGGTTCAACATTGACGCAAATATCACGGAGTTAGTAAATATTTGGGAATACCCGTCTTATTCCGCGTATCCACAATTGTTAAACCCCCGTGATTCGATTCAATTGGTGTATATCAATTCTATTTTCAAACATGAGTAGTTTATGTATTTCACAGGGGAGAGGGTAAATAGAACCTCACAACCTCTGTAAATTACGAATCGACGTCAATTACATTTTGAATTATGTATATGTTAATGTTTGTTATCGCTGGTTTAACAAACTTAACCGCTCAGGCCATTGATGCCATTGGTCAAAATATAAATCCGAACAAACATTTAGAACCAAAGAAGGTATATTTTAAAAGCCAAGGAAAACGCTGTAGAAAATTATACACGAAATGGGTCAAATGACAACCTTATCCTATAGACGGTGTCATATTTACTTTTTAGTATTGACTTCCTTATAATCTGACCAGGCTCGAGCAGTTTCACGAACAAAATTAAATAGAAACTCAATTGCAACTTAGGGAAATTTTAAGTAGACCATACGTTTAAAAAGAATTTATCATTTGTGCCCTTATTTTCATACCACATTCTGAATTACAAACATTATAACAGAGAAATATATGATATAATAAATAAGTTGAGTTTAAGCAAATACGTTTATGTGAAATTTGAGCCAGGCCTCGAAGTTATAAAACTTGAGAACGGTCACCGAGCTCTAAGCTTAATTCTATTCTCAAAGAACGGTCATCGAGCTCTAAGCTTGATTCTATTCTCAAAGAACGGTCATCGAGCTCTAAGCTTGATTCTATTCTCAAAGAACGGTCACCGAGCTCTAAGCTTGATTCTATTCTCAAAGAACGGGAGCTCTAAGCTTAATTCTATTCTCAAAGAACGGTCATCGAGCTCTAAGCTTGATTCTATTCTCAAAGAACGGTCATCGAGCTCTAAGCTTGATTCTATTCTCAAAGAACGGTCATCGAGCTCTAAGCTTGATTCTATTCTCAAAGAACGGTCATCGAGCTCTAAGCTTGAGTCTATTCTCAAAGAACGGTCATCGAGCTCTAAGCTTAATTCTATTCTCAAAGAACGGTCATCGAGCTCTAAGCTTGATTCTATTCTCAAAGAACGGTCATCGAGCTCTAAGCTTGATTCTATTCTCAAAGAACGGTCATCGAGCTCTAAGCTTAATTCTATTCTCAAAGAACGGTCATCGAGCTCTAAGCTTGATTCTATTCTCAAAGAACGGTCACCGAGCTCTAAGCTTGATTCTATTCTTAAAGAACGGTCATCGAGCTCTAAGCTTGATTCTATTCTCAGAGAACGGTCATCGAGCTCTAAGCTTGATTCTATTCTCAAAGTAATATGGTTGAAATGAAAGAGCAGATTAAATTAAATGTTAAAATACATATTCAGATCAATTATGCTGTCAAACGAATGTATCAATGGTAGCATTATTGTCTTACCAATTAACTTTGAACCATTAAAAGAAAAATATGAAATTTTGAGGTCGGAGATCGATCTCAAGTTTTATAACAACGGGGCCAGATCTTAATATTTTCATTCCGCCGAAACCACAGTTCATTTCGTTTGAGAAGTCGTTGATCAGTCGATTAACTGCAGTAACTATAGGAACGTAGTTTAATTATACGGAACAGTTCGCTTTAGTTTTAAATTTAGAAACATTTAACCCTTTCGTTCCCCCAGCCAAGAAATGGCCATAAACGGTTGCAAACGACGGTGGTAATCAACCGGTAATGTGACCCATTTGTCATAAAGACTAAAATGGGTTACAAGCGTCTGCATACAATGTGACTTAACATTCATTTTGTTAATCAGCTTCAACCAATAACATAAAGGAAATACATACAATTATAGTGAAAACATGAACAGAACAGAACAGAATATTTATTAATTGACTTAAACGTTGAGCTCATAGTCATAATCATATATACAACATACAGTAATACACAAACACATGCATGCAACAAATGACAAAATACAATAGTACATATTTAAGAGGGTAAAAATAAGATAGTGGTAAATAGACATTTCATAATAATTATATTATAATGATAATTCGTAGTAAATAAAGTTCAAGTTGATAAAAGAGAAAGGTTATAAGTAGTTTTGGAGCAAATAACATAGTATGCAGAAATATAGAATTTCATAAAAGAATTTCCTCTTAACCATTATTACACGTGAATAATAAAGACCTTTACCAGATACATTGATTAATATTGAATAAAATACTAACAATTCACATATGTGTTTCTTAATGACAAAGCGTGTTTAATACATTTAGCTAAGTTGATAAGTATAGCTTTATTTTCAGTACTAATCAACTCCATAAATTTATACATTGAAGGTTTTACAAAATAATATCTATTTATATACTGCTTACGCAAAGTTTCAAATTTTGGACATATACAAACAAAATGGTATTCGTCTTCTACATCTGAAGAATCACAATTAGAACAAATTCTCATATTACGAGGAATAAAAGTTTCATTACCATGAAATTAAACCCGACAGTATATATATGTAGCCTGCCTGAACACCTTTCTATACAAAAAAAAAAAAAAAAAACAAAAAAAAAAACGATTGCCCATTTCCTAGAGACGAGGTGCTGTAATGCCATGATGCAAACACAACTATGATTGTCAACGAGCAAAAAGTGCATCGAAGTTTACATACCTATTACAGCTCAAGCCAAAATAAATATGATAATCAAGTGTGCACACGAGAGTTTAAAGATCCATAACTTAAATGTATTTAACATGCATACAGCAAGGGTGATTTATATAAAAAAGAACCTGCGAGATCAGAATCTGGGTCAATGTCAATTTTTCAACATCAATCTGTTGGACTTGGATCAATAAAAGGCGAACAGACGAACTTTTCGAAGGGTCAATATCGACCAACACAAAGTGATCCTAGTGAGAAGATATTAGGGAAAACCCCTTAAATTTTTATCAGCATTCTTGGCTTTTCGATGTTTATTCGTTTAAACTGGCGAGTCGACAAACACTGTTTAAAATACTAGTGTTATTTTATCATCGCATACTTCGGTATGATGTTCGTGGCCTATTTGATACTCGTAAGTCTGAATTGTTTTGTTCAGTGCACTGGATTTACGAATGTTAATGGATATTACAATTGGACTAATGAAAACCGAACTGATCTATTTTGTCCAGATGAATGTATATCTGACAAAAGTCCAGACAGATGTTGTTCATGCAAGGCAAGACGCTGCTGGGATATCATTCCAGACGAGTGTCCCATGACTTCTCTAGAAATAGAATGCATTGATATATTTGGCAATGGAAGGATTATTGGATCTAACAACGCAACTTATGCTACATTGAGACACATCAATGGAAAGTTGACCCATGTCCCAGACAATATCTGCTCTTTTTCTGAAGGTATAGTCATTATAGATTTACGAGGAAATCGTTTGACAAACGTGTCTTCACTGCGATGTCTTCATAAACTGGACACTTTGATCTTAGATAATAACAGAATAACTGAAATGGACAATACAACTTTTTCCAATATGTCTGATCTACGAATACTTTCTGTTAAAAATAACTTACTGAAAAGCCTAAGTCCGAACGTCATTAATTTAGATTACGGAAATATATTTTCTGTTGACTTTTCCGAAAATAAATATATTGAAGACATAGACTTAACAAATGTCATTCGCCCCGGACATTTCTGTATGCTTAATTTCACTGATTCGACTGTAGAACATTTTACAAATGAGCTTGGCTTTACGATGACACATACTGAACATGGTCCAGGTGATATTTTACTTGAACACACGGATATTGGAAGCTTTATTAACTTTTCTCAGATCGGCTTGACAGATTATAGTGAATTAGGAAAGTACGTAAGCGGTACATTTAGCATAGACGAGTCATCAATCACATGCGATTGTTCAATATATCCAATTATAGCAAACTTTGGGGAAAATTTAGACAGATTCTGGCCTAATTTTGATGGGCAAACTTTTTATTGTCAAAGACCTGAATCAATGAAAGGGTTCGATTTAGTACACGCTTATAAAACTGGCATGTTGGATGATTTAACGTGTGATATCAGTACTAACCCAGAATGTCCTTCGTATTACTGCCAATGTATCGAACAACCGAATCGAGATAGAATCTTAGTGAATTGCACGGCAAAGAACTTTTCAACCATGCCACGTACAATGCCAATAGGGTCATGGAATCTTCAAAACATAGATTTGATTCTAGCGAAAAATGAAATACAGACCATAGCAAACCGTGATTACTTGCATCGAGTAGTTAATCTTGATCTAAGAGAAAACTTAATTTACAATTTTGATGAGGATGCTGCTAAAAGCCTACATGCAACGCTAAATATTGAAGACCAAAAACTATCAACTTTACCAAGAGGGGTTAAGGATAAAAATCCCAAACTTTATACATTTGGTGACAACCCTGTGACTTGTAATTGCTCAAATTTGTGGATTGGAGATTGGATAAGGTTTCATGATGGACGCGGGAGATTAAATTGTTCAGCTGATGGTATTGTTCTACCTGCTGAAAATGTTGACGAATCCTCACTCGATTGTAGACCGTATCATATTTTACCTACTGGGGTAATAATCGGCTCGTTAGTTGGAACATTAACCTCTTTTATAATGGCTATCGGGCTTTGCTTCATATTTAGGTATGACGTAATGTTGCTTAGAAGAAGGTTGCTATGGACACGCAGCTCTGTAAGTCCAAGTACAGGAATGTACGACGTGTTTATATCACATAATACCGACACGCCCGAGGTTTTCCGAAGTATACGTCGCTATCTACGACCAGAACTGCAAAAGCTTGGATATTCGGTCTTTGTGCCTTGTTTTGATATAATAAGTGGTGACAGGGATCAAGAAATGATGAAAGCGGTTGATATTAGCAGAAACTTCGTCGTGGTCTTATGTAACAATTATGCAGACAACTATGACACTCTCTGTGAATTCGAGACAATTTGGAATTCATTCTTAATGAATAAATCTAAGTTTATTGTCATAATAAATTTCGACAATCTCGATGCCGGCTCGGTGTCCGACGATCGGCTAAAAGCTTTAAGACGTTCAAAGTATTGTCTGGATTTCGTCGACAGAAGCAGTAGACTTATTACCAGATTAATGAAATTAATCGGTAAACCAGCAGACATGTCTAAAAAGTCTGAAATTCATGTTGATGCAGAGGGTGACAAAAACGAAAAGAGTGATATTGACTCTTATAAAGAATCAGCTGAAGATGGTGTTAGTTCCGATAGGAATGAACGAGGTGGAAATGTCTTTGACAGGTTAGCACGACCAAAGTCGGGGTTATGTAATTGTAAGTACCGGGTGTGTTATTTACACGCTGAAGCATTCAATGATAAAGTTGCTAAACTAGAGCGTACTGATGTCTCTTAACCAGTAATGGAACATATGATTCCGTGGACATCTTGGGTTAGCATATCGATGAAACCAAGAACCCTAAAATCGAAATATTCGTTATGTTACATGAAGAAGTGACGTTAACACTACAATTCATTTTAACTCCAATTAGGTCAGCGTTTTTTTATTAAATATATCTGTATGTGCATATTAGAAGCTATATTATTTGTGTATGACATTAATTGATATGTTTCATTTACAAACTTGAACAAATTGAAATGGAATAGTTATCAATGCAATTACCAGTTTATGCAAGTCAATGAAATTCGGTACAAACGAAATTTAAAGAAAAAAACTAAAATAGTAACACATACATGTATGTATCGCCAGATCCTAACTCAAGACGCTCGTGTTCAAATATTTTATTTATTCTGTGAACATTATGGTTTGTTTACAATGACAGTTTTCTGTGTTTATTTTGCTACTTAGTATGACTTTTATAATATATGGATTCCTGGTGCTTATTTTGTGTCTTTACAAATCCATGTTTGTACCATGTTCATGAAAATACCATGTGCATTTAATGTACAGTACAACCTCTCCAGAGCGGCCCTCTCGTGGGCAACAGCCTCCCTTTGACATTTGCATGATTTTTCCGACTGCACAATTTAACCTATCTAGATCAACAATCCTTTAACATCAATTTTGCTAGTTTACTACCAAAGGGTGTTGCTTTGGAGACGTAACGCTGTATATTAATGGTACGTGTACATTTTATATTTCTCATATCTTTTACTGATTATATGATATTGTATACAAGATTCAATGGTTTCAACAAAATAGTCAGATAATGCCATATAAAATGGTTGTCATCGTACATTTGTTTTATGATACCGGTTTGTTTTAAGTAATATATTCTTTTCAGTGTCACAGGGGTGTAGCTTCCACACTATCAAGATACACCTTTATTCAAGGACAGTGAAAGACTTCAGAGCAAGATAAATTTCTCTGTATGCTCCCCTACCCTAACACATTCATTCATACCAAGCTACCCCCAATTTAGATAATGTATGTACGACTTTATAAGACCTCTACAATCATTTATAACAATTACATATTTGTATTATTATACATGTAGTGTATGTATACATAATTTACAGGTTCACACAGGCTAACTGTTTGATCAAATCTAACCGTTTTATATCGATCTGATTTATGGTTTGTTCGATATTGGTTAAGACATAACCTTCTCCTAGATTTATGTCTCAAATCAGTACCAGTCAACCTATAGCTTCATTGTTTTATTGCACATTTCTGATGAGTCGCCCTAACATTTGCTAGGGTAAATTCATTCAATGAACAGAACAGATAATTCATTCAGACGTGTAAAAAATACAAAGTCAACCTTAGTAAAAAATAATATTAATACAGGTATAAATCACGTGAATATTTACACAGTTAAAGGTCAAGTTATGCATATATATGAGCTTTTTGTTTGTTTATATCGAATTCTAAGCCAGATTCATATGAGGCGAACAGTTCATTTATCCATCGTTCCTGGGAAGAACCAGTGCTAGTCTCCCATCCTCCGTAAACAACTGCCTACTTTCTTGTATAAAGAAACATGGTCTGTAGCTGGGCTCGAACCCACGAACCTCAATCAGTGAGAGGCTACAGTAATTTGAAGTCAGCGAGCTCAACCACTCGATTACGGAGAAGGGTCTACATAGGAGTGAACCACATAGAGTCATGCTATATATACAATAAGGATGAACGTAACAGAAACTTGCAATTGTAAATATTCAAAATTGAATTTCTTCAAACTGACAAGTTCATGAACCCGTAGATTTGTTTTATAGCTCTCAATCACAATCCTAAAACTTGTATCAAAACCTCAGGTCTAGCTTTTTCATGATAAAAACTTATAGGAAACCAGTATGTTTTAAGTGGCCACATGCTAACTGGCCTTGTCGATATCTAAACATAAATTTTATCAAATCGATGAAGCAATAATATTACAATCATATATCTGAATTTTGTCCATGGACGTGCGGAGCAGACATTAACTATATACCCTGAAGGGTGAATTAAACTGACAGCGGGTGCACAATAACACGGAATTAAAGGTGGCTATTAGTCATCAAAATTCCTGATAGTGCCTATTGAATAGTTTTCAGATAAAACCTATGAGTCATTATGATAAGAAATGCGGGTTCAATTTGCAGTACATCATATATTAATCTTTGCGCAATTGATCGAGGTAACAACAATGGAAACAAGGGGACTTTTATACAAACTCTTACCTACTTGTGTTTTGTATTTTATGTATGTCCTGGCGATGAAATTTTTTAGTTCACTATAGTTTACATTTTTGCCAATGATTTGCGTAAATGCGTAATACACAAATTAATTCAGCATATAACACACTATAGTACAAACATTAATGTTGTGTAATACATGTAATCAGGCACACAAAAAAGTACAGTAAACCCTCTCCAGAGTGGCCCTCTGTAGAGCAACAACCTCTCTATAACAACAACTTCAAAATTTCCCAAAGTTGATTTTTACTGTAAATCTAACCTCCGTAGAGCAACAACCGCTAAACAACGGCCAATATTTGCAGCTCCAACTGGGTGTTGCTCTACAGAGGTTATATTGTATATGAAAAAAACGCAAAATTTCTTTTAATTTAGACACATAAATTATTCACTAAATGAAAATTATTCTCTAAAATTACGAACAAGTTGGTGCTAAAACCTTCTTTGGTCCAATTTCCGGCTGTCGAATTTGGACATCTGCATACTCCTTATTCTACATAATTTAAATCAAGCCTAGTTTATTTACATAGCCAGAGATATGAAAATAGGTTTGGTCATTTTTGCTGTCAACAAAGTCATACATGTATCAGACATAAACATACAACATAATTATACATGAAAATAGAAAAAAGAACAAATAACATACAATAAATTATAGTTTGGAAGAGAGAAGCATTTAATTCGGTTTTGACAATACATGATACATAAAATATAAACAATCTTTTAAAGATATTTTAAAACGCCATGCCGTGTACACCAACACCAGGGTTAACACAAACAAGTGAAGACTCTTATTCCCATTGTGGAGTCTCAACTATTCAAATACAATATCTACGTTTGTCCGGGCTGAGGAGATAAGCAATTAGGCTTTAAATTATTTTTAGCTCTTGAAACTGTATGGTTAGGTAAAAAGTGAAAGAGTGACTGTATCGTTCCTGGGGCCTAAAAAGGGCCTGAGTCGCGGGGAAAAAGGGTCCAGTTATAAATCATAAGTGCTGGACAACTCCACTTACATCTATACTTACAATATCATAAGTGGCTTGCTTTTGGAAAAGCCCCAGTATATAGAATCTACAATCCGGAAGTTTTGGTCAGTTTGGTTTAGACTTGACTAACTGGTCAATCAAATATTGAATCAATTGTATCGATTGTTCACATACAGTTCTTTATTATCATTCTTCTTTATCTTTGAAAGGTTTTATTTTTAACTTATCACCGTAATAAATTGAGTGATACTATTTTAGAGATGACGTGTTTACAATCTCTGAGATAAAAAGATTGTAAAAATGTCATTGCGACATAATCAATGAATTCATAGAATATTTATTTTAGATAAACAATAATCATGTTGAATACCACACGTACCGTATCCATCATGATAAGACGCCAGCAAGACTGAAATCGTGAAAGAATAAGAAAACACAAAGTTCAATACCCATACATGTGTTTGCAACCTCCTCAGAATAAAGGTCATCCTCTGAATAAAGGCCATCATGTGAATAAAGACCATCATGTGAATTAAGGCCATCATGTGAATAAAGGCTATTTAGTGAATAAAGGTCATCATGTGAATAAAGGCTATTTAGTGAATAAAGGCCATCATGTGAATTAAGGCCATCCTGTGAATAAAGGCCATCATGTGAATAAAGGCTATTTAGTGAATAAAGGCCATCATGTGAATAAAGGCCATCCTGTGAATAAAGGCCATCATGTGAATAAAGGCCATCATGTGAATAAAGGCCATCATGTGAATAAAGGCCATCATGTGAATAAAGGCTATTTAGTGAATAAAGGCCATATTTTGAAAAACCGTCATTGTTATTTAGAACAAATTGACCTTCAAATTAAGGCCATTCTGTCAACAAAAGCCACATTTTGTCTACGTTCACAGGTAATACGTACTTTGATGGATGCATGATTATTAATGCATTATTCGTTAAACCCATCAACTTTCGATACAATAAAATGTTGCGCAATATTAGTTATCTATTCTAGTTCAGCGTTTTTATCTCTTTTTTATCGTCTTATTTGTTTATGGATTTTTTTGGAAGGTAGTACTTTGTGGTAGAGGTGGTATTTCTTTTGTGAGTTTCTTTAAGAAATCTTATTGTTGTCTGATTTCTCTCGCACGATAACTCAGGGTAAACTAGTAAATTTAATATTATTTTCTTTTAAACTCCTATAATGACTTGACCTCGTGTCAGACAATCAAAGTAAGTGTTCCAACTTGAAAATAAAAGGAAATAAGTTCATAATAAATTAGACAGGAAATAAAAGGGAAAATGTGCTCATAATAATCACGGTTGATAGGCAATAATGGGAAAAGGTTCAACCCGATATTTTATACAAATGTATAACAAGAAAAATTCCAAAGATGAAATAAGCTGAATGAAGTAAATCTTAAAATAATTTCCGTCAGTATTGTACAAGAACGTTTGGTTACTCAAAAAAAAGCTTTCAAATTTGCAATCAATTCATCAGTGTTTAGGTTTCTTGGTGTGCGAATTCTTTCTACCATTCCACTTAACTTGTGTAGATTCATTCGAATGTTCCCCTGAATCTTTGTTGGACGCTTCATTCTGGTGTACTAATAACTGGTCAAGTTTTCTATCCATTGTCGTCATTTGATCATTCACGGTACCTCTCATGTCAAACATCTGTTCATGAAACTCGCTTTTCATTTGAGACATTTCACTTTTGACTTCTGACACCTCATGTATCAATTTCTGATTGTCGTCTTCCTTCTTATGCAGGTCGTTCTCCAATTTCTCGATTGCACTCGTCAGCTCATGAAGCTCATTGTCGTTATCAACATCATGTTTCAAACCAGCTACCTGGGACGTGTGCTCCTCATTAGCATGGTACGAATCTATTTCATCTCGTAATTTACCCTTATCTGTGAGAAGACTTTGCACTGTTTCCTTTAATGTGCTTACTTCTGTCGCTAAGGCATGAACATGGATTTTTTCAATCTTAGCATCTTCCTCATAAAATGCGGCTTCTTGTTTCTTTTTCGCATATTTTTCTGATATGTTATCGATGGTTTCCCTTTGGCTGTCAATCTGGTTTCGGAGCTTTGTTATTTTAAATTTCAGATCAGCGTATCTTTGATGTAATTTCTTTATTGGATGTTCTATGTCACAATCATCTATTTCCCTCTCATGCAACGTACAACTGCTAATCTTTGGTCCTAATGTGTTTTGCCAATTTGCATCGTTTGGTCCGCTCACTATTAGGTATCCTGAAATCTTTAAAATTTTGGAAATGAACATCGCATGAATTGCCTTCAAACAATAAAATTCGTCATTTGTAATGCATTTGAGTCGAAGCAATAATTAGTAAATGTACCAGAGCGCAGCATATTTTCAAATTTAGAAAAATAAGCGATGAATTCATCAGAGTACATTGAGTTTATTCAAATAAGATACAAGACGTCAAGGTCAAAGTGGGTGTTTGATAATTATGGGTGGATTGAGAATGGTCATGTGCAACAACTGTATACATGTAAGTATTCAAGTGTTTTAGTAAGCCGTGTATCGTAGAATCTACTTAATCTAGTACAGAATCATTCTAAGTCCTAATCAAGTCAAGGTGAGGTTGGATGATACGGGTGGATTGAGAATGGTCATGGGCAACAACTGTATAAGTATTAAAGTGTTCTAGCAAGCAGTATTGGTGCCAGCCGAAACGGTGAAATCTACTTAACCTCGTATAGGGACGGACGGAAGGAGGGACATCATAGATGTCGGGGGCATAAAAAGTTGAAGACCGCTTTGTTACACAAACAACTCTAGAGCGCATCGAAATTCGTAGTATACATTGAAGTATGTGTAAGACTAATTTCCAGTGATGTGAAGGTTGGATAAAATTAGGACGCAGTTCGCGACTCATCTTTTAAAACTTTTATTTTCAAAAAAAAAATTTTTTAATCGAGAACAGTGTTCCAACTTTATACAACCGGATGTGTAATTGCTTAGGCGGTATCGCCTGTGCCATAAGAGTTGAGTTTGATCCTCCCTCAGTCTTATACAATTTAAGGTGGAAGTTATGTAGACTTCAAGCAGACAAGATAATTTATTAACAGTTTATAAAACGCTTTGATGCATTTGATATTTATTAAAAACCGAACTTTGAAATACATAATTATTCATCAGTGTATTTAATTAAAAAAGCATGTACTTTTACCTGATGAGATTGTGCTTCCGCCTCACCGCGGGCTGTGTTGGGTGACGAATCTGAAACATCGCTGCTATCAACACCTGCCTGTAACATAAAAATTCGACCGTGTCAAATTTTATCAGCAGGGTATGTGGATCTGCCACGACCGGGATTCGAACACCGGTTCGTCGAGTAACAAGTCCATTGCGCTAACTACTGAACCACGGTCGCGTCTTTAATGACGATATACATAGCAACAATGAAGTGGAACTATAGCAAGCGATATTGCCGTAGAATCTGCTCGTGTCACCTCTTGAGAATGCATCATTAATTAACCAACTATACACATAAATATACAAATCATATCAATCTTGAATTTTCTCCGTACATTATAACTACATGAACACAAATTAAATGAACACATTTCATAAATATACAAATATAATTTTATGTTTTCTTTGGAGTTTAAACATTATTGAAACAGTGCAATTAAATCAAAACACAAAGTAAAAACACTAAAACTAGACTCACCATTATGAGCAGTCGACCAAACTGGCTCTAGACCATGCATGCGTTATCTAAACGTCTGATAACCCTGGCTATAGTATAATAGATCGATGAGCCAAAATAAGAATATTCCAAATAGTGTTATCTAACATTTTTATCAATATAATCTATTATATTACCCAACTGTCATTTATTAGAAACGCATACTTCGGTTGCTTGATTTGACATATATTTGCTGCGCAAAAAACGTATAAAAATCGTGTATAAAACGCATTCAGCTTTAATCGGAATTATAATTTGACGTGAAGAACATCAGTATAATAAAATGTGGAATTATAAGGCTCAGAAACAATGTAAAAAGATAAGAAAAATAGGTGACACATTACATAACACATTCAAGGACAAGCATTTCAGTTGCATGATATGGTTAAAAAGCGTTTGGTGTCCGTTTCTCAACTAGTATAACGGCAGTATCTTTCTACCCCTTGCTTGTAAATAAAAAGTGTTTAAGTAACCAACTGATTGATTAGAGGATGTTTTCTTAGCCGCCAATGTTAAAAAACTTGAATGTAAACAAATAGCAAGATTTGAAAGCTTGAAATACTTATCTGTCTAAGCATGTTTATGACACGATCCCTCGGTATGTATGAATAATAAGACCAAAGTTCTGTGAACGAGCATTGAATATATTTGATAATTCCAGACTGTATTATAGTGTTTTTGTCACTAAGCAAATAATGATGATTTTGCATTATCACGCATGTTCATAAGAAATAAAAAAAAAATAAAAAGATTTATCTAGATGAGCACTCCTGAACTTATCACGTCAATCAGATATATTGGTCGTAACAATTTACAAGTACATATATACACAATAAAAAACAAACATAACAGAAGGTTGCGAATTGACTGATTAACGTGTAACCCACAAGAAATACGAAACATATAACTGGGAACAAAATCCAATGAAAAAACAATGACCAAATGTATATCAGTTTAGCGATCGATGTAATGTATACATTCACAACCAGAAGAGAAACCAGTACTAAACAGGACACCAACAATCTATTATCAACACTACGTATATTGCTTTGTATGATTGCGACCATTCTTGTAACGTAGAGTTTCCAAAGCTGTATTGAGCAAAGAACCACAACACAAGCGACCAAAATCCAATCAATAAGTTCAAAGATAGGAGTAATGATATTATTTATGATGTAATATCCGTATTTCGTAGGTGATACGAAAAACAACCCAATCAATTGAATACAAGCATATACTTTTAAATTGATTAGTATATACTCTTCAATTTGGTACATTATTAACAATGCCACTGTACAAAACAGCACGTCGAGCCAAAAATGTGATTCATTTTGTTCCATCAGGTCCTCCATGTTTGTGGTTGCATGTTCTGCAATCCCATTACAGCTGACCTCTCGGTAGAAAAGTAACAGAAGACATTCGGTAAATCTACCCATTTTCTGCGCTACTGATCATTAATTATGCCAGGGTGTTGTATGTTATTTATGTTATCCGACGATATTGGTTATCCAAAACGATTACAGTTCGTGATAAAACGATTTACACAGTAAACTGTAAAATACAAAAGGGTGTAATGAATACCTTAGTGTTAAAACAATCTTAAGATTATTGTAACACTTTGCAGTAATTCACTAAACATAATATATCTACTACAACAATGATGTTTTAATATACAGTCAAACTTGTGCTAACTAAAGGCCACACCCGAATAAAGGCCATCATGTGTATAAACTTCAATTGTATATTAATTTAGACCAAAATTATCTTTTGTTTTTCCAAGTGTTGGCCTTCGTCCACAGGTATATGTAATAGGGATGTATGATGCATAATGTCAGTCAGGTGTGGCCTGTTGCCATGCATGCTCTCAGCAACACTATATAACGATCATAATTTATTATACAGTTTCACAGAATGACACCATTAACCGTGTCCAGGTTTCGATCTAACGAACCCAAGGTCAGTAGATCTAATAAACGGTAGCAAGACAGTTCGACCCCGACTTTTATCCTAAGCCTTATCGACCCCTAACTATTTCGACCCCTACTTTGGGAATATTTGTGACGGCATTTCGACCCCTACATATTTACCTTTATTTTGGGTATTATTTTGAAGAATTGAGCTTGATTTTGTTATTTTTGTACATTTGTTTTTTTTCATCATGATTATACGATTATGAATATATCAGAGACGTATAATGTATTATACGTCTCTGAATATATATACATGTATATGCATAATATATATATTTTTTTTTAATGTAATAATTAATGTTTTTTATACATCAGTCTTCGATGAAAAAACAACACACACATCATTATCAAATTATTCATTAATTTTCATTATAACATTAATAGTTATGAAGCCTTTTTAGAATAAAAAGTCATTATTATATGGTTCCTATCCTCGTCAACTTAACTTTTTTCAAGTCATTTTATTCACATAATTGGCAAATATTATTGTCAAATGTTTAATGAACAATCGTATGTACACAAGCAGACATATATATATATATATTCTTATAACAATGCTGATTAGCATTAAAACAGAATAGAACATTTATTGTCATTCAATAAGTGCAATAAATAGCCTAAACATGTAGTCAGTATATGAAAAACAAGAGGGCCATGATGGCCCTATAAATGCTCACCAGGAGAAAAGGTCATTTGGAGATTAACATTGTTGAAGTTTTCTATACGAGTCTAAGTAAGGTCAAGTGACCCATCTGGGCCGTTTTTTATCCCATGGCCATTATATGAACAGATTTAAAAGAGGTCCATTAGACAAAGCTAGATACCAAATATCTTAGCTCTAGGCCTTGTGGTTTCGGAGAAGAAGATTTTTTTAAATTTTCCTATATAAAATAAAATAAACCCCAGGGCAGGGCTAATTTTGACTCCGGGGCCATAATTTGAACAAACTTGGTAGAGGTCCACTAGACAATGCCACATACAAAATATCTAAGCTCTAGGCCTTGCGGTTTTGGAGAAGAAGATTTTTTTAATTTTCCTATATAAGTCTATATAAATCAAGTGACCCCCGGGGCGGGGCCAATTTTGACCCTAGGGCAATAATTTGAACAAACTTGGTAGAGGTTCACTAGACAATGCTACATATCAAATATCTTAGCTCTAGGCCTTGTGGTTTCGGAGAAGATTTTTAAAATTTTCCTATATAAAATAAAATAAACCTCAGGGCAGGGCTAATTTTGACTCCGGGGCCATAATTTGAACAAACTTGGTAGAGGTCCACTAGACAATGCCACATACAAAATATCTAAGCTCTAGGCCTTGCGGTTTTGGAGAAGAAGATTCTTTAAATTTTCCTAAATAAGTCTATATAAATCAAGTGACCCCCGGGGCGGGGCCAATTTTGACCCTAGGGCAATAATTTGAACAAACTTGGTAGAGGTCCTCTAGATAATGCAACATACCAAATATCTTAGCTCTAGGCCTTGTGGTTTCGGAGAAGAAGATTTTTTAAATTTTCCTATATAATTAAGTCTATATAAATCAAGTGACCCCCGGGGCGGGGCCAATTTTGACCCTAGGGCAATAATTTGAACAAACTTGGTAGAGGTTCACTAGACTATGCTACACACCAAATATCAAAGCTCTAGGCATTGTAGTTTTTGACAAGAAGATTTTTTTAAATTTCCTATATAAGTCTATGTAAAATCAAGTTACCCCCGGGGCGGAGCCAATTTTGACCCTAGGGGAATAATTTGAACAAACTTTGTAGAGTTCCATTAGACAATGCTACATACCAAATATCTCAGCTCTAGGCCCTGTGGTTTCAGACAAGAAGATTTTTAAAGTTTTTTCTATTTGTTGCCATAGCAACCAGAATTTTTAATGAAATTTAATTTTTTGAACAACTTTGAAAGGGGACCACCCAAGGATCATTCCAGCCAAGTTTGGTTGCAATCGGCATAGCGGTGTAGGAGGAGATGTTGTTTTAAGTAAACATGGACGCCACGTAATCGTTACGACGCACGACGCACGATGGACTCAAGACGATCACAAAAGCTCACCCTGAGCACATTCGTGCTCTGGTGAGCTAAAAAAACGATGTTATTTAATATGATTAACAAAAATGCATCACTTACTCTAATATTTGATATATGAAATAAACAATAAAGTACAATTTGATCATTTTACCATCACTTAATTGGAGTACAAAAAACGTGTGAACGAGTTTTTAACAACCATTCAATTATCTATTAATTTGTCATACCAAATACCAGTGTAGGGGTCAAATAATTTCGGGGTTGAAAAGGTTAGGGGTCGAAAAAGTTAGGGGTCGAAAAGTCTGACACTCTAATAAACTACCCGCGTTGAGCAAATCGAGGCTATAAAAACATGAATATTTATATTTAGCATAACATTCAGTTAAATGTTAGTATTCTTAAAACGTACCTGATTTACAATGTAACGAATGTATACATTATATTATCATTATACTGAATGTCCGACAATGTGTTATGTATATAGCACACATACGTTAGCTGTTTACATAGTCTTCACTGCTCGTTATCGTTACATTTGAATCAACGTAGAGATTTAGAGAATGTTATCTATAATAATTTTTATGAATTATGTCATCATTACACGAATACATGTAGCATGTTTAATTAATATCAAAGAGTACACAAAAAGCAGATTAATTGACGTGTGTGTGTATGTATCGTATCAAAGACTTATACATACATAGATAAGAAACTCCTGTAAGCGCCTGTAGAAAAAGCTATTTTTGCAAGCAGTAGATCTTTGAATTTTGCAAACTACTTAAAATTTGTGCAAGTCTCATTAATGAATTTTCAACCATGTCATTAAGTACTTTTAATATGTCTTCAATAGAAAATGAGCAATAAGCAAACGTGATTTTGCGAGATTTTTTCAATGTGCCGCGTGACTTAATTTGCGAGATTTAAACTATAGTTGCTTATCTGTGTATGCATAATAGGTCTTTGATCGTATGTAATGTTTTGCCGTAATGGACCAGAAGCATTGTTTTTGTGTTCTCTCTTTTGTCTGTGGACGTCAATCAATGAACAGTCAAACCTGTGTCAGCAGCCACCTCTGAATGTAAAAGGCCATCCTGCATTTAAAGGCTAATACATTAGTTTAAAAACCGCCATTGGCTATTTAGAACAAAAATACCTGCGATAAAGGCTTTAATCTGTCAATAACGGCCACACATTGTCTTTACCAAGGGCCGGTGGCCTTTGTTAGACTGTAATCATCGTTGAAAGTCAAACTGACTGATAGATACTAAAGTTTCAATGATTACGATCATAACTAGTATTATTAATTAATTTATATGATTGAAATCAAACTTAGCTACTCTACTTTTTTGGAAATTGAACGGTATATAGTTCTGCTTTCTATCGCCTTCACTCGCTCGGCTTGCTTGAATTTTTATGCGGACCAATTAATTAAAGTACTACGATTTTCTATATATGTCATGCAGTTGTTATTAAACTATAGGCCCCGTTGCAGTAGTAACAAGTCTATATAAGTTCAGTTTCTGCCAGTACTTGTGGTACTTTGATTCAACGTGTGAACGATTTGTTGTCAAATCAATTAAAAAAGTGCGCTCATGCATATGCTTGGTAATATATAATCAAAATTGTTACAAGTATATAAGAATACGCGTATATACGGTCGCAAATTATAAGGTAGATATGCACGTCAGTGTAAGTGTATAATACGTACGCCAGCATTTCTTTTGATGTTGGATAAGATGATAGACGAATTTAAACAAACCTCGCTTGATAACACATTGTAAACCCCTTTTAAAAAAAATAATTCACTTCCTTTTTGCGCCACATTCCTAACAAAACTTATATAATAGTCCCCTTCGTAAAATATATGCATATTTTATTTATTTATTTATTGATATTCTGAGCTCAATTTTTGTGCACATCTTTAACAAGTTTTGTTGAATTTTATCCTGGCAGTTACGAGTCTATACAGTTATGCAAAACAGTTAATTTGCACGAACAGAACGTGGTAATTATAAGTACATGACTCTTAGCAATAATTTTTAATATCTCTAGCTCTCTCTCTCTCTCTCTATATATATATATATATAGCTATTATATCTGTTGATTCAGTAAAATCACATTCAGCTTAATAAATATAAGATGTACGTACTTTTCAAGCTCATTATAACTCACTCATTGGTTATATAAAATGCCAAGGACTTATATACGTATGTATATAAGTCCTTGAAAATGCTTAATCTAACACTAAACCCATGATTAACCTCCTTATTGGTAGGCGTGTAAGATACCTTCCGTTACTTTAGCTGATTTCCGCGCGCCGCCTCCCGGTGACTCCAGCGTTTCAAGAGCCGGGAACCGATACAGCATAAACAGGTCGGGTACAATATTCAGAATGACGGACGAAATTAAAGTTACCAAGATTCCAACGCATGTACCGGAGCTGGAAGAAGTTACAAAGGGTTTGTTTTTATCATTTATTGAAGTAGGATACAAAATCTTTACATGACATTGTATTGATCGCTTGATATCGGTGATTATAGTTGGAACACGGTGTCTGGTACACTAACTGAGGCCCGACAAGAGGTATAACAGTTTATGGCTGTTTGTTGGGTGGGTATAAATTAAACGAATTACGCAGACAATATTGAAATAGAGAAAACGTAGGTAACGAAGAAAAAGGAGGAAATCAGAAAACGCTGACTACAAAGATATAGAGGAATACAAATATTGCAGACGATACCAAGGACTTATATATACATACATGTATATAAGTCCTTGACGATACGCAGTTGTTGTGGAGGCAACGAAATGATCGAATTTATTAAAGCATATAATATATGTATCAGCTAGTGTTGCTGATAATGATCGAATTTTTTTTCATGAAAATAAAATTAATTGAATTCTAATGAAAAACATGTTATTAATTTAATAATAAGAAAAACATGTTCTAATACAAAATTATTATAATGAGCATGCAGTTATTCAAACTGTTTTTTCCAGGATTCTGTATATGTACAAACTCAAGTATATAACCGACAGCATTATAATTTTCTCAAAAATTATCAGTGGAAGAGGACAAAAGATTTGAAATATAATATGATCAACCAAATTATCTGAGTGAACACAAGCAGTGCTCAGGAATCGATCTCACAAAATCCACGATCCTTAGACTTACCGCTCTACCTAATTGATGGGCTTTCCCAAATATAAGATTTTGTATTTCAGTGCTAAGTGAGGGTTTATCCAAGAATTTTGCTAATGTATCCGTGTCAGTTGTTGATTGCCCAGATCTAACTCAACCTCCATTCTATTTGTCATCAGAAGGTAAGAATTTAAGAATGCTTTTATATATGTCATCATAATCTATTCTTTGATTTTAGGCTGTGAGATTCTAAATTATGTTATTAAGTGAGATTCTAAATTGTGATATTAATTTTATTCTAACTTTGCCTCTCAGAATTGCTTTTTCATTGTTAAGAGAAAGACACCAGGCACCCTCAGGAAAGGGGGAAATTGTGTCTGAGGGAAAATAAAGGAAAATAACAAGATAAAGAATACATACCGAGGGTTCAGCGCAACAGTGTCGTAACTCATATTGAAATAAGAACAAGTTACGACAGTGTTGCGCTGAACACTCGATATATTATTATATATTGACCAAACAGTTAATTAGCAATAATCTCAAACCTTGATAGTCACACTCAAAATCTATTCTACAGGTTAGGCATTGAATTTTACAGTCTTTGTGATAAATGTCTCCTTTAAAAAAATAAAATTCAACTGAGGTAAATTTTCATGATTTTTAGGGGGGGAATGCAGAAGAATGGGGCGCGCGCCTATAGTTTTGGCCCCAAATCAGGAAAACACACTATTTTTAAAATCAATAATCTCCCTTTCTCTGTCCCATCTTCTTCTCTCCATTTGTAATGCATTAAAAACACTTTGACAACACATTCAGATTCTAATAACATGTACATTGTATGTATAAGTAATAATGGTAAGATAAAAACAACCCTTGAAAGAGGTCAGTAGATATGTAGGTTAGTCTTCCACTTATATATTGACAACTTCACTAGTATAAACTGATAATAATCTGATGATAACAGTTAATACAAATACAAACAGGAGTATGTTTAAGAATATATTATCTCTGTGTATCATTATCTACATCATAAGAAAATTGGTGAAGGTGTCCCAAAAAGCTAATAAAACGTGTGTATAGTCAAACCTGTAAATAAAGGCCACACTTGAAAAACTGAAATGTGGCCTTTTTTCACAGGTTTGTCTGTTCTGTTAGTTTACGCTTAAACATGAATGATATTGACACAGAATGGACTAGATATGAACAAATACTATGTAAGTATATAATAAGGATGATGTTATTGTAGGTATTTGTGGGAATGCCAGACTCGCAGACATTGGTGGTCCACCATATCTTTTACCTACTGTACAGAGAGATAAGGTAAGGCTGGAATATAATAATATATCAGGTAACTGGACCAGGACTAACAGGGCAGAAAACTTTTCTAATTTTTCTTTCAAACAATTCCTTTTGTACTTTCCAAGTTAATTTTAACGCCATATATTTTTGTACTTTGGATTTTGGCATAAGGAACGAAAGATCAGTCGAAAAAATAGGGTTGGTTAGAAGAACGCTTACACGACTATTATTATTCTGGCCTAGAAGTAATATAGTAATCTCTATTTGTTTAAAAATGTCTTAACTTATTTCTAACATTAATTTACTGACTTATTTTGAGTTATCTTGACTTGAGTCTGGCAATGACCTTTTCTGTGATGACTGGCGGCTACTTAGCAAATTTCATGCTCAAGTTGGCAGTGCTAAATTGATTCAACTTGAGTTTGATCTCATTGCTAAAATCTAAATTTTGCTCTCAACTTTTTTCTAATTTATTTAATTAAATGGTGTTTTATGGCACATTAACAACTAGGGTCATGCAGCAGAAACAAAAAAGGAAAAGCAGGTAGTTCAGTCATGTAAACCATGTAAAATAATCGCAACCAATGATGCCTCAAAATTATGAACAATATACTTCGGAAAAAACAAGTAGAAAAGAAAAGATGTGACCTACTAACCCAATTTTTTTGGTCAAGTTTTAACTGGAAATAAGATTTTTAATCTGGCTGAATTTAATCACTTTAGAGAAAGCCTGTGTCCTCAGACTCTTAGTGACATGTATAAATGTTCAAAATATAATTTTGGATTTTAAGGAATTTATTTTAAGAATTCACCTCCAAATAAAGACCACCCATTGAATAAAGGCCATTCATTTCAAAACCAGTATTGATTATTTCAAACAAAATGACCTCATAATAAAGGTCACCTAGCTGTCAATAAAGGGCACATCTTGTCTTTTCCAAGGATGGCCTTTGTTCACAGGTTTGAGTGTATATATAACCCTGATTGTTCTTCTTTCTCATTTCTTTTTATGTTAATGTTTATCTTTTTCAGATATTTAAGTTCAAGAAGATCGCTGAATTATGCGATTTACCCAATGCCTTCATGATAGGTGCTGGAGCCGGGCCCGCTCATATTGTAGGGGTCAACTCAGAGGTAACAAATATATTTATCAAATGGGCTCATTTAAGCTGTGATACACGTGTATATTTGGCCAAATTATGCAGAATATCGGATGCCTTTAATAATGATAGATGACAAGCTTGTCTATATTGTAGGGCTCACCTCAGATGTACAACCAACATTTTAATAAAATTGATAAATTAAAAATGTCATATACATGTCGATAGTGCATTAATAAGTGTATGTACATGTAGTTCATATTTTATTTAAATAATGTAGATAACATTTTCACATTCACCTAACCGAGTGTATTTTGATCAATCAGTTCATTAAAATAGCAAGTGCAAAATACTAAACTGTTCATAAAATTACTCTAATAAAAAACAAAAGAATTCAGGGATATCAAAACCATTTCAGAGGTGTTTCTGCACAAATCTTCTTATGATATTAAATGATAAAGTAAACAGAGCTACTTCATTAGAACTAAATTTGTTTCAGTTGATGAACAATATTAAGTATGCAGCTGATGGTAAAGTGACAAATAATGCTTGGATATCTAAATTAGACACCCAGGTATATATTTGTTATATTAACAGGGATGATTGGTTGTCAAGGGGTGATGCGCTGAACTACTTAATGAAAGGTCGTGGGTTCTGTTCTCAACTCTGCCTTTCGAATTTCTCAGGGATGCTTTTTATGATTCCCCATCCCAGCTACATGTACTGGGCCAAGTACTGTGTCTAAAAATCACAGGAAAAATGGCGAGGAGTGTATCGGTGCTTTACATCGGGCAAGTTAAAGCAACAGGAAAAACTATTTGAAAAGTGTATGGATATAAATGCCCGGTTCTCTTCTATCATATTTCCCTCCCTCTGGGCGGCTCTGAAATGACCATTTTTTTAGCCTCATTATGAGCTATATTTAATTACGTTAATAGAAAACTGTTCATTTGATTGGTCATCATTTTTTTTGTTCAATTCTGACAAATATTTACGACAAATTTATAACAGTTTAGCCTTGCCACTGTTCAACAATAATCTCTTTGAACTAATTAATTTTTTTTTAACTATTAGAAAGATTTTGGTTTAACAATATACATGTATAAACTGTCTCATCTTTCTATGTTTTCAGACTGGAGAATGTATTTTAGAAAAACTGAATGCTGAAGAGTTTTGTTTAATGGGCAACTTTCTAGTTTGTGATGGTAAACCAGGGAAGGTAAGAACAATAATTCAGGTACCCAGTCACAATGATGAGTTGTCCCCCTTTTCTTTGAAAACGTCCTTGGTTTTGATGAAAATGTTATGGCTTTCAGTTTGAGTGTGTTTTTGTATTATTTAGTCTTATTTAGAATAATCAACTAATTTGTTTTTTATACGCCCGTTTGAAAAACGGGTGGTATTATGGGAACACCCACGGCGGGCGGGCGGCGTCCACAATGGTGTCTGCTCTTTAATTCAAACAGTTTTATTCAGATCCTCACCAAACTTGATGGAAATGTTTATGGCAATAAGGTCTCAGCCAAGTTAAATAACCAGCCCAATCAGCCCGGGCACTTCTGAGTTATGACCATTGACACTTTGAAAAATGAATTTTAACGGGCATATTTTGTGACCTGGCACTCTTGTTAGTGATTTTGAATCCAGGTGTTAAAACTTTGAATATCACATCACTTTGTGGAAAACATGCTTTCATGTTACCATGGTAATGATTTACTAGTCTAAGACTTAAATTAAAATAAAATATCATATAATTATAAAAGATAATCATTTTAGACTTTAGTCATTTCATTTGTGTATTTCAGGTTATAGAAGTAAAAGCTAGTAAAAGAACTGGTGAGGATGATTTTATGAGAAGTTTGAAGTTAACTTTACGTAATACATATGGCGAGAAACCTGTCGGCCTTGGTGGAGTGTTCCTTGTAGAGAAAGGAAAAACATACACACATATAATGGTACTTCAAGTGTTAATAGACTGTTAAATAAACGTTTGGTTATGGTTTGCTCATTTTTATCATACATAGCAGGACTAGACACTAACTTTTTCAAGAGGTAGTCGGCAGGACTACCAACATAGAAAATGAGGAAGTCCTTGCAAACTATATGTAGTCCTCATTTTAATACATAAAATATGTGTTTGTCATTTTATTCCAATGCCTACTGAGTGTACTTATTTAAAATCAAGACAAGTACTAGTATAAACGTGTAATTTTCACAAATGCATTGAAAAAAGTTATACAGGTTACATCACATCAGATCTAACAAAAGTTTGCAAGCTTTATTATTTAAATCACTTAATTTATCTAATTCTGGTTACCAAAATTTTAGATAGCCAGACGGGATACCCAGCTTGGAAACCTAGGTAGTCCTTGGAGAAAATAGGTAGCCTTGGTCTAACGGACCATTGTTAGTGTCGAGCCCTGCCATAGTTAGCTTTCCTTTGCTATCTTTTTCAGTGTCCCCATCCTAACTACTGAGCCAAGTACTGTGTCTAGAAAATCATAGGAAATAGGGTGAGGGGTGTATCGCGCCTTACACGGGCATGTTAAAGAATAATATAAGAAGATCGAAATAATACTAGGGATACAAATGCAATGTTCTCCTGTATCTTCTCTCCCCTTTGGGGCGGCCCTGAAATGACCATAGCTGTCAAAAGGGCCGTTAACCAACTTATGAATAAATTGTTCATACTTGCTCTATACACAACTTTTTTATTTTTCAACAGCCAGACTTTTCTAAGACACCCTTGTCCTCTCAGAAAATGGTAGATGAATGGTTGCAGTTTTTCACCATGGATCCTACATTAATTTGTGTGGGAGAGCTTGTTTCATTTGATCCAGTATGTATACTGTTGTTTTTATGTTTCATTTTCTTTTTCAATCTGTGCTCTTTTTATGTTTGTGTATTCGAAATGTTTCCGTTTCGAATAGATTTTATGAATGTTGCATAAGTGACTGATAAGCCTTATTAGGCTGGGTATTTGCAAACTATTTACCTATATATGTAAATTTGTGAATTTCTATATTACACATGCCTGTCTCTATAATAAGATAAACTATATTATATATGTATGCCCTCGGCATCAAACAATATAATGACTGTCTAGTCTGTCTGTCTGTCCATACCTGATGCAACTTATGGAAGCTAGGTTTGTGGTTCTACCCAGTCGTATGCCTAGAGTCTCTCTCCGCCATTATAGATTTATTTCAGCACTGGTAATAATATACAATAAATAGTTACATACAACTTATATTTAGACCCGCCTCCGTGGTTGAGTGGTTAAGGTCGCCGACTCCAAATCACTGTAACCTCTCACTGGTAGAGGGTCATGGGTTCGAGACCAGCTACCGACCATGTCTCTTTGTATGAGAAAGTAGACAGTTGCTTATGGAGGATAGAAATCTAGTTCTGGTTAGGTGAACTGTCTGCCTCAAGTGACTCTGACTGTTGAAAAGGGGCATACCGTTCTATACATAGCGTGACGTCACTACGTTTGTCTAACCTCTATACATAGAACTGATTGCTATCCACATTTAGATAGTTATACATACGCTAAAATATAGTTACGCGGAAGGATAAAAAATGTCAAAACAACCATATCGGCTGTATGTTATTAACAAAATGTGTTTAGTTATGTAAAATGAATACGTTATTCCAGTTCTATTCTAGTGCTTTCGTCAATAACACTAATTATTCAATGAAACGCAATGTTGAAGTACGCATGGCATACGGTGACGTCACGCTATGTTATTGTTTATAACTTCCATTTTGTAAGTAGTTCCTGCAAATACCCATAATGCCAAAACAAACACAACTATCTATATCCACTGTCATAAAAAAATTCTGTGTATAAATTTCAGGGGTTTGATTTACGAGATGAACATTTTCATGGATTCAGCATGCACGGACAGGGGGGTCATTATCATAATGATACAACGCCAGATGAGGTGGAGTACAGGGGTTATTTTGTTATACCGGACGGTATATACAGGGTAGACCAGCCACCAGCTAACTAGAGTTGTCACCCTTACTTGTTCAGTTTGTTTTCAGGGGTTATGTTAAACTGGTTCCCGTTGATTTGTGTGAAGAAAGCCTTTGATGCACTGAAACATGGAACGGGAACCAATTTAGGATAATGTTATTTATTCCTGATTTTATCACAGGGTACTTTTACAATATTGGATTTCTGTACCTCATTTTCATCTTAATATTTTTGGGAAATTTATCTATGGGTTGGAAAAGAAAATAGTGGTATGATATTTTTTTCTTTACTCATTAAATGTTTTCTATATATTTATATCTTTGAAGCACAATTATGTATTTTAGTATCACACAACATTCTATTACTAGTGAACCAGTCTAAACTAACTGAGTCCAGTAATCAACTGGTTCCAGTTTTATGCTGCAGTGCGCTAGTCATTGTTATGTGAAATTCTTTTGATTACATGTGTAATATGACATTTATTTGTATGAGCAATGATCAATATGCAATCATAATTTTGTATTTATTATATGGATATGGAATTCCAATATTTAATAATTTTTTATGTACTTTGTTTTATACTAGTCAGTATTTTTATAATTTTGTTTACACATTAAAATAAATTTTTGTTTTTGATCAATTTTAAATCGTTTTATTTCTGGCTTGTACAAAGAGTCAGCTTTTTTGCAAGTTTTGTCTTTTCTGTTCCATAAATGATCAATAAATCATTCTTTATTCATTTCAAAAGTAAATATTTTTATTTTATGACCGTATTTATAGGTCGGGGGCATATTGCCTTTGGTCGGTTTGTTTGTACCAGACTTTAAACTTGCCTTTAAAATCATAACGCTTCCACCTATAATCATTGAACTTCATATGTTGGTTCCTCTTGACCTGTGCATTTTAAGGTCAGTAGGTCAAGGTCATAGGGCATCCTTGTTCATCTCTGACATCAGTTAATCTATTTTACCTAAGCATTTAATTTCAATGTAATAGAATTAGTTAACACTTTTACTAAGATATCACTATGCATTATATATGTTGCTGAATTGAACAAATTTATGTAATATCTATTCTTATATACTTAGGTGTATATATTTGTATATTCCAGTATTTTTATGAACAAAGTGATATGGTTTGTTTATTGGTATTATTTCTATTAAATGAACAAATTATTTACTATTGTTTGTGTTTTTTATGTATTTTTTATATACATGTATTTAATTTGGATGTCAAACCATGAATCAAAGAGGAAAAATCGTTAAAACAAGGGAAACAACTCTAATATGAATACCAATTTAAATCTGAGCTGTTATCTCCCTTTAAAGCGTTTCAGTAAATTGCGATATGGAGCGATTTAATGTTGAATGTTATTCATGTATCAAAGAGACTCACTAATAATATGTATTTGCTGTCAAGAACATTTAATTCAGGAAATTAGATGATTGGGTCCTAAACAAAAACGAACTAAGCAATCTAAAGTGTTGGTTGACGACGTATGTGATAATCGAATACAGTCGATGACGGTTAAAGTGATCTTTTAGGGATCTGTACAGTTACGCATCTGGGAAATGTGAGTAACTTCAGTATAACCTCTCCAGAGCGGCGACCCTCTCTTCAGCAACAGTCTCCCTTCAACAACAGCATTATTTCGTCCCACTGCAAGATTTAACGATTAATTTTACCTCCCTAGAGCAACAACCTCTTAAACACAACATCATTTTGTAACTCCCAAAGGGTGTTGCATTGGAGAGGTTGAACTAAACAAGTACTTCACTGTATCCCTTCTTCACTTTGTCAGAGCTCACTAAAGAAGAATCGGATTCAGTGCAGTACTTACAAGTATAGTGCAACCTTTCCAACGCAACACCCTTTGGAAGTTGCTAAATGAATCAACGGTATTAAGTGAAAAACTTCGATTTATGCGTTTTTAAGACTGAATATTTTATGTACATGGCTTTTATACAGAAGTTTATCTTACATTATCACAACTTTAAATGAGTCACTCTCAGTAGATCTCTGAATTATTAGGGCTGGGCTTCAGCGTCGCACCCACAGTCAATGTACTAGTAATTGAATTTTAGCGAATTATCCAGTTTTGCTTGTGTGCATATTTGGGTAAAATCATTGACCTTCCGTTAGCTAGCTGGACGTCTGTCTCAAGTTTGATATTGTTCAAGTCCGGAATTGGATCCGACTCACAGGGGTATGGTGTTGAGACCATACCAAATCGATCACGGTGTAGTCCTTCATGGGAGATGTAATTAATAGCTGATAACTTTCCTTTTCGCCTGATTTCAAATCGCATTCTGTATTAAAAGGTGGTACATTGTATATCTACAATACGTGCTGCATACACGTGATGAATGCAACATTATCATTGATGCATATTTCAACAAGTTCGCATATTGATAAGACATGATAAAATGCTTGTATCGAATCTGACACATAATTAACTGACTTACAGATAAAACGATGTAACATTTAGCAGAGATTTGCGTTACGTCGAGTTCCCCACTACCGAATGAAGAAGTAGGAACGTATAATGATTCAAGATAGCAAAGCTGTTCATAGGCTGATCAAAATATGTATATTCTTCGGATATTACGCCTATTTTTCTACTGTATTTTAGACTGTGGTTCAGTGGTTAGTGCACTGAACTTTTACCCAGCGATCGGGGTTCCAAGCCCAGTCGCGACAAGTCATAATTACCCTTAAAAAACCTTCGATTTTCATCCAAATGTTGAGGAGTTGTCGATCCTAGTGGAAGTTTAAGTCATAACTGATTATACAGTCGAGAAAAGATGATTATATTAACAGACCATCTTACATACATGTGTAACGGCGTCAAATCCACTGACACTAACAATATTTGAATCACGCCTAACCCCCTATGTACAGTGCTTTGATATTGCCACAAATCAACTCGCTATCTGTTACAATGAATGGAATTGTAATTAAGAAATATATCAAAACGTTTTCAAAGATATTCTTAAGCACAGATACATCAAGTGCAGCATCTATCATTGAGTATCCCAGTAGATTAACTCCCTCGTAAATGATAGTAACTGTTGTACTACAAACTGCATCAAGGTCGGTGGTAGAATTGATAAATATTTAATGGTGGGAATACAGCGGGTGTACCCTTAAGTGGAAATCAATTAATCGAAAAAACGGTCTTAATTGTCATTGGTCGGTTAATATTTACTCAATTTGTTAACACAGAATTCATGGTTTGCATTAAGATTTGCACCGAGTTAACGAACAAAGAGTAAAGAAAGTTAACAATATTATGCGTTTACAAAATATTTGTTTTCTTGATTCATATAGCGGCAATGTTAAAACATTTTATCCCGATAATTATCTAATAGTCATTATGAATATTAAATGGTCTTTGAAAAATCTAGGTAAGTATGTCATTATAATATCTTCAGATATTTCCTGCTTGACCGTGCTTGCTATAATCAATGAAGTATAATATACATTGAGTACATGTATATACACAGTCAATCCTGTGTTAGGGGCCACCTTCGAATAAAGGCGATCCTGTGAATAAAGGACATATTTTTTTAACGATCATTAATTGCTTAGAATAACTTGACCTCCGAATAAAAGACCGTCTGTCCATAGAGGAATCTAAAGGTCATAGTATATTTTTCCAAAAATTGATGCACAGTTCTCATTTACTTATATTATTTACATTTTTGTATATCAATGTGTTCGATAAGTGTCCTAATGTGATTGTAATGGTTATATCTGTTTAAACGAGTTTAGCATCTAAATTCAAACTATTAAATGTGATGCCAATGATAGGTTGATACGTCACTCACATATTGTGTAAGCATGTCACAGTATCTGTACTATGGTATGAATGAACTTAGATATAAATGATTGTCGCATTTACTATCCCAGTCCCAGTCGAGGAAAATACGAGACACTTGAGAATATTTAGACCACGCCGTTGGTAAATGAACTTAGATCACTAACGGTTTACATCCGGTTTTGTTCGTCTTTACGCATATTAATCTCGCCTTTTATTAACTTTGTCTGAAAGCATAATAGTTCAAAGTTCATTTGTGATATTTTGATATTATGGCAACGAACGTTAGTCGGCTTTCAGTCATTTGTAACCCAAAACGTGTAATTATGATAGCATTCGTATACTTCGCGGCGTAGGGCGTAATTTGTATTAATTAATGCTGTACTAAATGCATAGTACAAATGTGTTTCGCCAACATGAATTCAATAAATAAATGTGTTTTACGCAATGATTAAACCATGAACAGTACTCCCTTCAACTGTTAGCTAACTCGTATGAAGGCTGCTATCGATCGCTCTCAGCCTCTCACAGTTTGTGTCTCAGACCGTGTTTCAGAATATTTCCCATTTTGCTCGCCTATACATGTACGTTGTAGGAAACAGTCGTTTGTTGTAAAGGCGACTTAGGGAAATTATCCCGATATGGATTTATCGTTGTGTTGTATTTTCGTATTACGTGGAAAAAATACCAAAATGTAAGCGATTTAGTGACAAAAGGGATTTAACTGTTTTATCTTTATGTTTGTGTTATTTTCGTAAGACTGTCAATATTCGTACTAAACACGTCAACATCTGCTGTTAAGGACGTAATATTATTGTTTTCCACACAGTCATTAAACGCTTTACATTGTGCCTAGTTAAGTATACTGTTTGTAAAAAATATAGTTTATTTATTACAGTTGTCATTTTTATCAGAACGCCGTAATCGGAATATGTCGCTCTCTATCGTTAAGAAAATATTAAAAATCGTTGAACTGTGCAAGAGCTATAGTTAAGTAATTTTCATTGAAGTTTAAATGTGGACTTTAAACCTACTAGCTGTTATAAGGTAAATCGAATTTAATGCCTAGTACATGAGAGATAGGTACGAATATAGGTTTATATAGAGCTATAATAATTTTTTATCGGACGTAAATCAGAGCTTCATTTACCAGTGTAACGTACAGAGGTGTTTAAAATCCACGTAAGATTAATTCAAGACACAAAAAAACAGAAGTTTAAAAACGTATGGATATAATAGATAAGATAGTTGAATGTTAAGGAAAACTGGATTTGTTTATGTTTCGTTCATGTACAATCAGTTCGCCGTACTAGCGACAGCAGTAGAGTTTTGGTGAGTTCTAGGTTACTTCTTAAGTTTTGTGTAAAATGAGGGATCTCTGTGGATTGGAAACATATGTGTCTTGTGAATGAAGGATCTAGTGTACGTTCAGTTTGGTCTGAACAGGGGCTACATCGCGGTGAATATGTAAGTTTAAACTCAAGGTAATCCCCAGAGCGGGGAATAGGAAATTTAAGTACTGATAAAAAGAGGGTTCGTCTTTAACGAGGGAGAAAAAATGGACGAACAGGATGGCGGAGACAATGTTGGAATGTTGGTCTTGGAAGCGAAGTCCCTGAGACCCTTTCGTACAAAGGACGAGTACCTTTATGCAATGAAAGAGGATTTAGCGGAGTGGTTTACTTGTTTGTATAAAGAAATTCTCCTAAATGCAGACAACTTTTTGGAGGTGCTGGAAACGGGTATCTTGCTGTGCCAACATGCAAACGAGGTCCGGAAGTTCACCGACGAACAGAGGGCCAAGGGAATTCTGGATATAAAATCCAACTTTGTCCGTGATATACAAATCCCGGACTACAATGTGCAGTTTCGGATGGGTGTCAAACCTGGCACCTTTCTTGCGCGAGATAACATATCTAATTTCATCACATGGACCATGAAAATGGGAATACCGGAAGTGCTTAGATTCGAAACGGATGATTTAGTTATGAGAAAAAATGAGAGGAGTGTTGTACTGTGTTTACTGGAGGTAGCTAGGGTAGGGGCCAAATTTGGAATGCTGGCCCCTACTATAGTTCAAATGGAAGAGGAAATAGATAATGAAATTGAAACTGGGGAGCCCCCTCCTCAGATCAAAACATGTGATGTAAAATCCCTTGATGAAATGGTGAGTTTTATTTCATATCTCTCCCCCCCCGTCCTTCTCACAGTATTTGTTTAGATTCAATACAACGGGTCTCATAGTTTTACATTCGGTCCTATAAACTTGTATAAAACACAAATACACCAACACACCCCTGTTCCGCCCATAGACATACAACTACAGCTGAACAGTAGCTGAGTACAATCATTAGAATATTGTCTGTTTTACAAATGAACTGAAAACTGCCTCTTAAACTTGAAAGATGTACACAATTCTATTATTGTAACTTCTAAATTTAAACTTTTATAATTCATTTGAGGTTAAATAATTTGTGTGCATTGCCGTTCGTTGGTTTGTCCGTCCGTCCGTCTGTTTGTTTGTTTGTTTATTCGTACACCCTCTTCATTCCTTCAATTTCTCGATCAATCGTTTAATCATTGATATAAGCTAGTTGAATTTTCATATTTCACATATTTTCTGCATTTAACCTCATGTTGTATTTGCCCTACACCCGATGTGTTCTCAACACGTGAAGTTTATGTTTAATCTAACCACTACATCATTACCTAGGGTCTAAACTAATTGACTTTGGCTGACCTAATAAATCAAATTCTTGATCCGGGACATCGGTTCAAAACTGATTAATCGATAATTATTGATCACCTTATCTCGAATATGCGACTGATTGAATAACATTAATCAATAAACGTTTAATGTGCGCTGTACAATGACGTTTAATTAAATCATTGGATACAATCATGCATAGCTTTATTTTTACGAGAATTGAATGTTTTGTTCAGAATACGAATGAAACATATATCATTGGGCATATAGCCTTGAATTGTGCATCACATTTACCAATGTCGGATTAACCGCAAGTTATTAGTTCATTTTCGCATGTGCATCGCTGCTATATAATACATCACGTCCGGTAGAGCGAACATAGAAAATAGGAAGGCATTTAGTAATTGTATTTATAATGCCTCTCTGACAGATGTATTTAAGTACCGGATAATGTTGTAAGCGCTCAGTGATATCATACATACATCCTATAGTGTAGCACTACATTATACATGTCCTAGTTCAAACATACATGTACATTCAGTCAACAAAGAACTTGGTGCTGACTCAGAGCGCAGTCACACATACATCTAATAAAAGTATATATTTACCAGGAAATCTACATCGATCGATTGTTGTATGTTCGCTAAGACTTAGAGTTATAGAGTTCAGAAGACATCTATACTATTACTGCATAGTACCAACTATGATCGAAAATCGATAAATGTATTCGCTAAATGTGATAAATTCATTACGAGATTCATGCATTCTTTCTTAAATTCTAGCATGTCATGACCTTGAATTTAACCCTGGTTTTCTTAGGGTTATAGCAGAAGCCTACAAGACAGACTCTGTAAAGATCTACATTGGTTAAAAAGTACATTCCTCTTAAACAAATTCCATTGATATAAGATGAGATTATTTTGCTATAAGTGCACAAAGGTCGTCGATTACTCAGCTGGGAATATCTCTTAAAACATAATTGATTACTAAGTAACATAATTACCAGAGAACATACAGACCGAATAAAACACACAATGTTCAAAGTTCAACAATGTGGCTTGCAATTAAACTTAATAATTATACCTGCGCGAAATATTTGAATTCTTTTGTTTGAATTAAAAAAACAATTCTCTTCAGATACATTGAAACAATTTCCTTTCTTCTGTATAACAGATGCGTAAGATATAAAATATTTTTGTATCATCTGTTCGGATGTCAGAACGTCTTGACAAGCGAAAACATTCATGAAATTTTGCAACAGCTTCTTAGACTGGCCATGAATGCTCGTGTAGCTTGAAGGCAATTCATGTCAGATTTTACATCCAATCAAACATACCAATCTCTCGTTAAGATTTAATTTTCTTGTACATTTAATTGGGCTGTTACAGGACGGCACACCTTGAATGCTGACTTTCTTCGGTCCATATCTTAAAGTCAATAACAATATGAACCCTTCCATAGTGGTCGCCTGAATACAGAGACCTACTCAAAACTACGTACGATCACCTGAGTTTGTAATTCGAAAGTATTGCATTACGAAGTCCTTGTTCCTTCATTTTACTACAGATCAAAATTAATCTGAAGACTATGTAAATAGTTTCTTATCTCTTTCTGTCGTATTTATATCGATGTAGGACATGATTTCGTGTTTTATGCCCCGTTAATGTTAACAGTAAAGCCATTTAGAGCCGTGGTTTATAAACTCTCTTGAAGTGACAAAACACCAAAGAATTTGTGAAAGACACTGTATTAGTACTGGACTAGAAATCTGACAAACTCTTATATATTTCTAGACCATAAAAATGCACTCAACCATAGTATGTTACTGTCTCCCATCTTCACGTTTAATCTGTGGAATTTTACTCAACAAAAGTGCCAGTTATCCTCTGAAGTAACGAGATTTAATCATCTTTTCGCTAGATTTTTAATGTCGACTGATATGTAACTGTCAGTAGATGAATCGGAAAGTCAAAATATGTACTGCTTTAGTACAGTCAAACCTGTGAACAAAGGCCAATCGTAGGAATAACTGAATGTGGCCTTTATTTACAGGTGACTTTTGTTTTGAGGTCAATTTGTTCTAAATAATCGAATACGGTTTAAAAGGAATAGCCTTTATTCCCTGGATGGCCTTTATTCGGAGTTGAAGTTGAACGCTAACCCGGGTTTTACTGCATTTCAAGTAATCTGCGATTTACCTTCAAATACATTTTTGCTTTGTCTATATAAATGCTCAGGTCTTCTCCTACTAACCATATAAGTCCCTTTAAACTCACGTTGGAGTCATTTAATCATAGTGTAATCCCATACAGAGTCTTTAAAGAGTCGCATAATCAACGTATAAGCTTATATAAGCTTTATATGTACACATGTATATATGTTAAGACTATGTAACATTGCTATAAGTAAATTGTACATACGAGTTCATGTACCACAGTTGATTAATTACTCGTAACTTGGCCTTAGTGATGTCAGCTTAAACGACCAATTACTTCATTAATTACGAGATTCGTGCGTGTAAATAAATAACTGAACAGGAAAACTTCGATATTATAAACACGTTTCGGACCGAATGAAACCGCTTTACTATTGAGCTAGATGACGTTTTTTTTGTCAAGTGGGAATATCATGAGAGAAAATAGTGTAAATCTGTCCGAACACGAGGGAGTCGTTATATTGAGGTGGCCGTTCTGAGGCGGTCGCTATGTGAGGTGTTGCTGCACCATGATGTAAACATTGTTTAGTCATGTTATAAGTGTGGATGAAAATTATCAGTCTGAAACCTTAAATTTTTTTAGATAAAAGTTATTCATTCGATGACCTATAGGAAAATAACGTGTCCATGGTATAAAGCTTAAAGGCTCCAATGCAATACACGAGAATCATGCACGAGCAATTGAATTCAAGTTTTAAATTTTTTTGAAATTTAAGAAAAATGGCACAATATAACATTAAACGGTTCCATTATTTCATGATCGTATACTAAAACTTGCAATAATAATACCAGGAATAATAATCATCAAATTCAAGCAAAATGTCACAGAAACATTATTATTATCTTATACCGGTATTTGTTTAAAGATTCTATATTAACTCAGTCACGTAATCTTCCTAACCAAAAATTGATGACTTCGTGTTGTATTTCGTTTAAAATCATTGACCTATCGGTTCGATGGACTTATATCTAGGTAAACATCCGTAAAGAGTAGTTTGTGTGTATCTGTGAAGTACAGTTTGTAGGGTGCTTCAAAAACTCCCCATTTATATTAAAATGCATTGATAAATTTTGCCAGCATGTAAATATTTGTTCTATTGGGAAGGTATAAATTCCGTATCAAATTATTGAACCGTACTTAAAATATACACGGTATTCATTAGATCACTGATATGACTCACGGTTCCTCTGTGATTTATGTTGAAACCTCTTGAATAATGTAAAATAGCCATTAATTGTAGACATACAGGACAAAAAAACTGAACATTAACAATTAAATTAATCGATATTGAATTTCAATATACACGTTCAGATCAAGATATTTATAATATGATAGTGTAAACAAATTATACCAATAAATACAAATATTCATACTGAAGTGCTGTAAACTTATATCAACAAATTCTAAAAGACAAGGGGATAAGTGGGTGAAGATAAAGTATACAATTGTCTGACACAAATTTTATGAAACTGTAAAATAACAATCCTATATGGTAGACATTGGTAATTATTGTACATTGTATTTGAAACAAGTAGAAGTGTCCAATAAACTCTATTGTTAAGACTTGTTGACTTGACACTTAAGACAATGATCAGCCCTGTCCGTGTCTGATCCTGTCTTTCTATTCAGCATTACATATTTAGTATATTTAAATTGTATTTATCATAACTATATACATTGTAGTTTTACTTACCGCAACATGTATATACATGTCTAATATCTTATGTACGTAACTATTTCACCTTTCTTGTTTACTTATTGACCCAGGGTGTATGTAGATATGAAATATTTAGAATAATTCTTAATCTTTCAAGAATACTTATATGATTGATCGGTTTGAAACGTGAGATTAGAATAATTCTGTTTCAATCAATTTATTAAAGATCTGTATAGATTTAAAGTACAAATCTGTCGGAGTGGGCCGTGGTCAGTTGTATTGTAACTTAAATCAACGCATGTATATAATAACTAACTAACAGCTATGTAATATAAGGCGAGAGTTCAACCATTAACGAATTCGATCTCAGATTGATTTTGATTTAGCGAAAGCAGATTACATACGTAATCTTATTTTTTTTGAACGAACTAATATTTATGCGAATGCAATATTTATTCATTTCGTATTTCATTCAAATAGCCAAATAGTATGGAAATGTTTATTTAATTTTACTGAATTGTAACAGACTTAAGTCCGGCTACTCACACAGTTTACCAAATCCGTTCCATTATCAAATTATCCATTATGATATTTTATTATCAAATAAAACAGATTTTTAAGGTTGATAAAATAAAAAAAGTTGCGTGTATGTGTCTCATAAAAAGCTATGATATGAATATTAGACATTTTCAATTGAAATCGAAAGGAACCACCGGTTTTTAAAAATGAGTCATTTTTATAATAAATAAACACGAGCGGTCTTAAATTGCCCGTTCTGCAAAAAGGCTAACATTATTTTATTATTTTTGGGAGGCGATAGCCTCACAATTATACCAAGTTTTCAAGTCACACTTTTCAATTAACTGCCGACCTTGACACCTTGTTTGTTCTGGTTTGAATCTGAAGGAAACATATTTTACGAAGAGTCTTCAGGCGTTCATACAGCATTTAATCACTATGATTATTTCTCACCTTCGGGATGAATATACAGAGGGATTTTAATCATTCGTCACACCTCGGTCATTTCCGGTTCATACGATTTGGTATGACGGAAAATAGCGAATGCGACCGATGTTTGCCGAAATTAGCCATGCCACGATGCTAGTGCCACCATTGTGTTCTGATTTATTTCGCTCCTGACCTCACAGTTAAATATTGGCACACGTACCATATGATATGGTCAAGTTGTCGATATATAAATCTCACACATTCATGCCACCTTTAACGTCAAACAGATAAAAGCCCGCGTGCTGACTTTACGACATCGTAAGTGAAACTAGTTGACAATTTACGACATATGCTCATGTCATTGATATATTTGTATTAAACATCTTCAAACCTGGCAATTTATCATGAATATGACATTAACTATTTTAAAACATATTCATCGTTTATGATGTTCGAAATACCCCACTTGTTTTTATGCCACCGGAATAATCAGTGTTTTGGACGTGGGTTACTCTTCACTTGAGTTTAAGTGTCCATGCCGTGGTCGAGTTCAGTTTTATTTGTGTGTGTGTGATGATGCCATAATATACTGAACTGGTTCCCGTTCCATGTTGCAGTGCGTCAAAGAGCTGTGTACAGACAGGTCAACGGGAACCAGTCTACCATACTACCAATGCTTATACCAATGTTTTCTGTCGACAGAAAGTATTTTACCAATGAATAGTTTCACAAGACACAATGGAAGACATAATTATTATAACGATTCGTAATTAAAATGTTTCTCTCTTGCTTTGAATACAACAGTTACTGTACATTGCTCGCCTTATTTTATACACAGTTCATAATCTGTATGCTTATAACGGAAATACATATCAGTTTGTCATTCCCCGTATGTATTTAGTATGTACATGCACAGAAGCCTTTAAAACTATTGACTTGTTACGATTTTAACCAGTTTTTGTTTAACAGATATAGGAAGGTTTATGGTGGTGTAATTTTATAATAATTTTGTTGACTGTTACACACCATTGAACAGCAACCATGTACACACAGTGATATAAAACAATAGTTTGCTTGTTAATATCAACCACAAATATTATTCAAAACATGAATGTAGATAGATGTACATATTTCAGGATAGGTAATACGTAATTGTTCGCAACATACACTAATACAGACTGGTCAGAAATTAAATGGCCGTTATAAGGAGACGATCTTATTGATCAAAGTGGTCGATAAATGAGATTGTATTGTATATCTAGACTCTTTACAGGCATTACATCAAATCGCCCCTTTGCACAAAACTGCTTATATTAGACATATTCATTCTGCAAGAATTACAAACATGTTTAAATGTATATACCAGTACATTACCATACAATGTATGACAAAGTTACATTAAAATTCAAAAACGTAAAATACACGTTACATTTTTGCAGTGTATACAGCTTGTTTTTGCTATTACCTCACGTTTTAACAAATCTATCGACATAACTATGAGTCATGTAATATTGTTTTGTGGGTGGGGGGAGGACAATATTTCAATATTTCCACCTTTGTATTCTTTTTGTGAGTCCAACAATACCGCTTAGGTATAATATTACGTTATGTAAATTCGTTACACTTACGAGTTAACAAAACGTGATACAAAAAGTGTCAGGCGTATTTATCTTAAAATCATATTTCACTTTAAGTCTCAACTTTTTGACTGATTTAAAACGGAATACGAAATCGGACACCTCGCCGAAAATAAAGCAGTTTGTTCGCTGTAAATTTAATATCAGACGACACTTAATTTGTCATTCTATCAAAACGTAGTCAAATCTTCGCCATGTTATGTATACATATAATACAACAAACACAGTCGCACTGAACTATTACTACATTTGATAAGTAATTAAAAGTTTCTATTAATTCTTTGCATAAATACTATTAATTCGATAAAAACCTGCTTACTTTATATTTTGTACACGTAATAAACGGCTTTAGTGACTTGGTAATGTATTTCTCTCCTATGCATGTATTAAGTTTATGTCAGACAGACATGTCTTTCCGACCAAGGTACGTAATCTACCCTGATATATCTGTATTAAAATCGCTTTTTTATTTAGCTCGTCTGCCTAGCTAATTTATTACAGGGTATTAGGTATACAGACCAGGGGATCGTGAGTTCGAATCCCTCGGGGCGATATAATACTTATTTTCTTTTTGACGATCGGACTGAACATATTATATGAAGCACAGGCAATCGGCGTATGACATAGCGACCCACACAGACCCACTGCTATACAGGAAGGTTGCTACACAATCGTTACAATTTAAAACCAATTTTTAAAAGCCTGTGCATTATCTTGAGGCTCTTCAGGAGTCAGATAGTAACGAAACAAGTCGAAGTTTAAATTAATAACGAAACAGATAGGTTTTCTTCGCTTTCCTCCTCCGAAATGATAATTATATGATAACACCAAATTATGTTTTTTTATCATTGAAAAATACAGGTTACAGACAGCACGTGCTTACTATCAATATTGATAATGTTAAGATAACAGAAAATATCACTGCATGGTGTGGGTATATCTCATCTCAGAATGGTACGAACTTGTTTTCAGTGCAAATAATTCTCTCGTGTTTTTTTCTACGTATAAATTCCTTTTTTAATTAAATAAGACGCGAGTGATGGACGGTTAATTTGCCGCCGTCCAGTTCAATTATACAGTTACCATATTTATGAACCCTGTTTGAACACAGATATTCAGATTCTTAGATCTATATAATGACCCTGGCTCTGTAATTGACCGTGGTGAAATAGCTCTCTATGTCCGAGATCTATATATGATAAAAACTGATACAATCACAGCCGTAGATAATATCGCCCTAAAGAATGTACCGCCGAACTTACCGGTGTGTAAAACATAGAAATAAACATAGAAATATGCATTATAATTGTATTCGTCAGTTAAGTATGTAAGTATGAATATATGTCTGCGGAGATATTTCGGTAAATAGTGTCAAAGAGTGTTATGCCCTTGGCATCAAACGAAGCGGGGACATATAGTCCGTCCGTCCGTCTGTCCGTTCGTGCGTAAGATAAGCTTCCACCGGGGGCTTATGCGTTTATTGAACACAGTATCTTATTCTATTCGAATACCTAGTCGAGATAAGATATCACAAGTGTACGAAATAGAGCCCGCAGTTTAACAACGCCCATGTCTTCGATTAGAGCAACTAATATTTTTCAGTGTCAGTGGTAATGTCTTTAGTTGCCTCATTTTTTCTAAAAAAAAAGATAATTATTCACCAGTGACATTAACATGTATATTCATCGTATGCAAATTAAAGCCTTATAGAGTTTTCGAGCATTGTCCTTTTCGCCAAGAGTTCAAATTATATACCAGATGTCTATAATTGCAATTATTCTCGGCTAGAAATAGCGGTCCGATTAATGCAAGCACATAACTGTCGAGTTGTCATTTAATTACCGTCTCGGTGTAAACGTCCTATTTATTTAGTATTTTGGACTGTGCACTGTATAATATTTTGCCATTGTGATGACGAGCGAAATTAAGACTTCTGTTTGAAAAACTGGACCATGTATAGAATATCTGTCATTGAATCACCTTTAGTATGATACTGGTTTACGATTCTTTGCTATGCTTAAGAGTCAGTTTTGATGTAGAATTGGCTTAGGGTCGCGTTATTGTAGTTTATCTCCGTTTTTTAACAAGTCATAAGTAGTTTACCTGAGGTGAAAAAAATACCACACATGACGATTTTTCATGTCGATTTATATTCAGCATAACCAGTGGTTACATTTAATAAATAACAGGTGCGTTAACTGTTGAAACGATTGAAATACTATCGCGTAATCCATCTAATTTAATAAGCACATGTGATGAAGTGGGTTGACACTAAAGTATGTAAAGACACGTCCTATTCCGTACAAGTTTGTTAAGAACATTTACAATCCATTTTGTTCGTCAACCAGCGTCATTTTGTACTTTGTCTCTTCCCTATTGTGGTTATTTACCTCAATTAAAAGTGCACAGTGATGCGACACACACCTGATCGAATTGTGAAGTGTGGACATAATTGTTTGTCAAATATAAGTGGTAAAGTAACAGGGTTCATATTGATAAACGCGAACATAAGATTGACAGTAATCAATTTATGTTAAACTCTTAGCAGCAATTATCATCTACGATGGTTAACATATTGATATCAGTAGCATTTAATATGCTATTTCCAACCGCCTCACTGTGATACATCTAGATAAATCTCCTTGAAATATAGAGATCCATGCTGTTACACACATGTCATTAATCATAATTTGGTGTACATTCTGTCACATTATATTCCAACTTTGCACGTCTGATCTGTATTGTCCTGGGATTCACCTCTACAGATTCCACCCACCCTTTAATCGATGTAGCAATTTGCCCACAGTCATTGGATTGTTGCCTATTTCTTCGCAGTGGGAAGTTACAAACTTTTTGAGTTTTTGCACTGGTACCCATCTTCAACACTAAATGGGTACCAGTTAACGATCGAGACATTGCTGGTACCAGGTTTTGTATGACGCGAACGAACATCTGCGCAATTCGTCCATATTCATCATTCTGCACGTACAGGAATTGAATTTTTTAGTAAAAATTGGTTTCAAAATGTCAAATGAAAAATATTTTTCGGGTTTGCCTACACATGATACTGGAAGACATTTAAAATAAACGTTCTTGCGAATGGTAATAACACGAACTAAGCTAATGATCGGAGAACATAGACAAGCTCCAAAATCTGCACAATAGCATTATTTATGTGTCGAAAAAAAACTACTTTGTATATGCATATTGTTCATAAACCATTATTGACCACGCGTTGTCTTCGCATGCACATTATATGTATATGTAAAACGAAACCGAAAGTAGAATGTCCGTATTTCATTTTTTTTTACTTATTATAAAACATGTAACAACCGCTCCTAGTGAAAATACAGACGACATTAGAAATGTTACCATTGCTCTTTTTGTTTTGGTAGTGAGTATAATCATAATTGATATACTGATTTGAAAAACATTACAGCCTAAATGGGCTCCGTTATAAATGAGCTTATCGCTATAGTTTGTGAAATATAAGATGGCGCGTGTCATCCAACCACAGTATGTCGTTTATAATGTCCCCACACACAGTAATATCGGTGTTTTGTACTGAATCCACAAATTTAAAATGATTGATATTTTCCTAACATGAACAATATACTATAAACAGTACGCGTTAATTGTACACATAATTATTTCCAGTCTCGACGTTTTCACACTCATGTAAACTTAAGTTATTTGAATACAACAATTATGTTCAGGCTCCCAATCGATTTATAACATAACGTATTTTTCATCATCATTGGTTTATGTTAACCCTACGTAACCCAGAGAATTCTAATTGGGATTGTAGAAAGGGAATATTTCTTTTACCATTCGTTTTTTTTTATCATAATATTGAACCCAACATACATGACAGAAATTGAGAATTCTTCTTTGCATTGAACGAAAATACACAAGAGGTAAAAAGCTGAGCATGCCCGTTTATGGTGAGTTGGTAGCTTTACCTCAAGCACAATTTGTTTTAAAGGCTGGCCTTAGAATCCTAGCTGCACACACATGGAATGTAATGTCGTGAGCTTGTTATCAGACGTACAGTAACATACAATGTTTGTATAAGTCTAACACGTCTCTTCATCTTAAATAACCCCTTGACACCGTGAACACCTACACGCTATTAACTTTCTGCCAATTTTTGCTTATTAAAGTCACTAAAAGCATTATTAACGAGACCTAAGTTCGTTTTGTTTGCTTTTGTTTTAGAACGATATTATTTCTTTGTAAGGTTTTATCCGCCTTTTAGAGAAATATTTATGCGTATTGGAAAACAAATTAAATACTAGTACCTTTCCATTTTCGGCATTATTTATGAGAATATTAGGAGTTATTTAAGATAATGTATTAACCTCTTGTTGCTCGTATTTTACATTTACTAAAACTTCCTTGTAAGCTTGTGTGTTATAAAACGCCAAGCAAAACTACAGGACCGCAGTTCTCATAACGTGTGTAATATGTTTCAAATGAAATAATTCATGAGTTACTTACAAGTGGTATCACCATTAACACGAATAAATCTTAATTCACTAATTCTAAGTAAATATGGGCTTAGAATTCTTAGAAAGCGACCAATAATGCTATCTTTGTCATTGAAAATTTCGTAATCACAATCCTGCATTTTATTGCAGTAAGAAAGATAAACCTTGAAATAATTACGCAGCAACGAGTGAATGTGTAATTATAAGTACGATTTAGTACAAAGAACCCCAATCAATCTGCTTTTTAATAAGCAAAACAAATATAGATATTAGATATTACATGTTCTAAGTTATACAGATATGTGAAACATACAAGGTTGTACACCATTGGAATGTTATCTACATTTTAAGGTCAATATAACCATCAAGTAAGTAATTAAGATAATCAGATTATCGTACGTACTAATTACAATGAATATATTGATTGTTAATTGGACAACATCATGATCTGATGATTAGATAAACAAACACTGGAGTCAGGTGTGAGTTCACAGCACAATAATAACAACAACAGAATGCTTTGTAACGAACACCAATTTAAATTGGTCAAAGATTCCAAGAAAAAAATTGACATTATCTCTTTTTTTGTAAGAAACATGACAGTATGAGTGAACATACATGCTACAATACAATTTTTCGACTGCGCCGGATAATTACAACCCAAATCGAACCAAGCAGGATCAAGTTTACCATCTCCGGTCCTAGGGTAGACATCTGAATCGTGATTGTATCTTGACTTATTTTCCATGTGTATAACTAATATTATATCAATATTCATACACTTAGAAATTCAAATGTTATTTACGAATCTTCAACTGAATTAAGTTTATGCATAAAACGGTGTAGAATTGCATCTTTAACATGCACGCGTATGACAACGGTATGCTATGTTCGCTTGTATCGCATGGCCTTTGTTATCGCTTTAGAATTGCTGAAACCTATTTAAAATACGTTCATTCATTGCATAACCTTAATTTACATAGATCGTGCGATTTTGTCGGGTGTTTCATTTGTTCAAAATTCATTTAAACACACGACTTGTTACAGATGAAAAACGTAGCAACATCCACAATAACACAGATGGGTTGCCTTGGGCTGGTGTGTTTAATGAATAGCAAATTTTAAATATTAAACTTTAACATGCGCTATCGCTGTAGCGCCCCCTGGCGAGAACGAAACCAACATACACACTCTAAAACGAAAAAGATAATACGTATCCTTGATTATAATACTGAAACACATCTAATAATGTACTTATAACAAACTGTTTAAAGCGTTGAAATGACTGTAAGGTACTAAAGGTTTGAGAAGTGTCTCGGAATTAACACACCATTTTAGATTAAAGTTCTTATCCCGAAGTACCACACGCTGGGTATAGGCTTCGCTAGGTCTTAAACAAACATCATTTTGTAAGTTAATACTTCAAATAATGATCGATTGTAAAGATCTCTGTCAGAAATCAAATTAATGTTGTCCCGAGCTTTGATGAGGTGATCAGAGAGGAGAAAACTACAAGTGCTGTGTTAATCAAAACAATGCTATATTGGGTGGTATATTTTTACATTAAATACCGATTTATTGAATATGATCGGTACATGTTATTATTCTTTCTTATTCAATTTAACCATTTTGATAAGCCATGTCGGTGAAATACTACCATTATACTGGCTGGACTGTTGATCTAACTGTTACACATTCGAGTCCTTGGCTTGAAATTGTTTCTCTACAGCAACAACAACAACAACAAAACAACATCATCATCAAAAACTTCTGCAGCGACAACAAAAACGATTTCAAAATTTAAATTCATTTTATATCTCTTAACGACTTGCAATATGCATCATTAAAAGCGTAGTCTGTTTTGACAGCCGTTGCTATTTGAGTCTCACAAATCCATGCATGTTCATGCTTAGATGTTATCTGTCAGACTTGATAATATCGAATTACTTGAAGTGGGAAGACACTGTCTGATATCTGATATCTGATTTAACATTAGCATCCAAAAAAACTCATCTTGTCTATTGTTTTCCATTGTCCTGAGAAGGGGACATTTAACTGCGTATGGCTTGACTCGTGTTATAATTGAATTATGTCACCCTCAGCACAACTTTCGCAATCTCAACTGAACCTTAACCGACGTTTGATGTTCCATGAAAAGCGATAAAATGTCGCCTGCTTAATTGCGTATTATTCAGTTATTGAGTTTTAAATCCATTAGGGACATATCGACTGTTTTGTTCCCGAGACTGCTAAGGTCAGGGAAACATCTGGTCCTCTCTGCTACCATTTCTTTTTAAAACAACATGGTTCTCGTATTCCTGACATTTTGGTTCTAAGGTCATCCAATGGGGTGTTTACTGGCGAAATAAATACAGCCTCATCATTGGTCCATTTTAAGGCCGCTCCTCTGATCAGCCAATCAGAGAACGCTTATATTCAAAATCATATTTTTCACTCAAATTTCACGCTAGAACTTTGAATTATGAAAATGAAAGACAAACACAATCGTAAATACAATATGAGTTAAATCTTTCAGCACTAACTAAAACATATATGTATATACACGTCTATTTACGCTATATTGAATTTGATTTATTGATGAATCGCTTGATTGGTATAAATTACTCAATTTGTTGTCATCACTAAGAGTGTACCCGCAAAGTTAGAAGACCACCTTGGTATGTGATGGGTATACATGATTATATAAAACGAACTAATCATCCGAAAGATATAGGTAAATCAACATATTTAGCATTAAAGTGAATTCGTACAGACCGATTTAAATGGATTTTTTCATAATCCACCCGGAATGTTACGGATTAGATTGACTTTAGAATGAACCAAAAGAAAAAAAACGCACTCCAAACACATACTATGTCACCGTGGAGTTGTTTATGAAAAATGTTAATAAAACCTACGGGTTACTAAATTAAACTTTGTTCGCTTAATTAAGTCGGCATGTAATGATCCTATATATCAATGAAAGACAACATGTTTCTTAGGAAGCCGATGAAATAGAGGATTAACTTACACGATAAATTACTCTCTAAACGTCAATGGGCGTTGTGATATATTGGCTATAGCGCTTGTTGAGAGGGCGGTACGAATATTAAACACCGAATTTACAACTTAAAACTTATATATATCTATAAGTATCTTGTTATGACCACTTGGCACGTAAAACCAGGGTCGTCCAACCGAATTTTCTCAAGTGGTATGCTTTTTAATAAACTGGCCCCGGAATTAAAAGGATTAACTACTTGTTTTCTCTTCGCTGAAGTTCAATGTCGCACCAACAGCCGGGGTCAAATGGCGACATGTTTGACCTTTTCGGCAGAGAAATACACCAAGCGTAGACATGATTAGAGCCACCGATCTCCCGTACACTATCTAAACAGCTTACTCACAGCTTGTGAAATATGTATTGTCCTAATTGGGATTCGAACCTGCCAACAGAGACCCCTGGTGTGGTTCTTGATTCAAAAATGAATTCTCATTAAAGTCATAAAATCAGGCGGAATCAGGCAATTTTCACCATTTTGTGACTGTTATAAAATATATACAATACATAGGACAGGCATTATCCACCATTAGAAAATATCCACATAGCATCGTAAGCCTCAAGGTTAGCGGGCGTATTTGCTACCCTGACCTTGAGCGAACACTCAATCATATAATACACCACCATCACTTCTACAGACTTGTTACGAATTAGTTGTATCACCATTACAAAACTTGCTGACTCATTGTCTGAGTGGATACATTGTTACGGTATGTTAATCTAAGCAAATATTTACTTACATAGAACAATTTCGATTAGTTATGAAATAATGTACTTTATTTTCGTTACTGTACAAATATCTATACACTTATATATACTATCACTATAAAATTTATTCAGTCTCGTAACCGCCGATATTGAAATCAATAGTTTTCCTAGACACTGCTTCCAGATTCGATTATTAAGTACCATATCATATAATAGTAGACTTTGTTCTCGTTTGTATGAAGTAATAAAACATTTTAGTTCATTGAAGATTGACTGAATATTCTATATGTAATTTTTGAGATACGGACGTTACATGTTAGCCAATATGGTCACCGCACTTAAGTCTTCATAGAGGGCGAATAAGTCTTTTAATGTATATAAATAACATTTAATTGATATCTCTTTGAAACCTAGGATACTCTTACAATCAGCCATCTGGTGCCCATCAGAACTCATATTCGATACAAGTCTTCCGGGGATGTCGAAATGGAACTAAGAAATATAATTGTGTCTGTGTGCATGACTAATGATATGAATCAACCACAACAAGTAATTGTTACTAAAATTGTGATCCACCAAGCATTAATTTTGGCAAATGATAAAACTTCTTTAGAATCGATGCGTCAAATAGCGAACATTGCTTATTAATGTTTGCTATGTTTCGTTATTACGCTAGTATTCTATGAATTGCCAAGACTTAACCGAAATATGAAGCATGGCTGTGAGCAATTTTGTTAAACAAACATAACATGATACTTAGTGCATTAACGCTTCTCACGTGATTAGCGTCAAGTCACGTGCATTTAAACCATAAGGTCAATTCCCTCGTGCCGTGGAACCTTCAGACAATGTATCAATGTAAACAGCTGATACATTATCATAGAAGAAACAAACACCATTGTGCAGGAAGTGGCGGGGTAATTATATGTAATCGATGCCCTAATACAGGATCAGTATTTGTTTAGGAGCAATTATAGTTAGTGAATGACTCGTGATTATTTCAGTCATGCGATTGACCCATTCACTTGTCCTTAGAAATACAGACCAATCGTCATGATTATGATATTTGATACTAAATTGGTCAGCTCCAACAATGTTCAAAGCAAAATTGTGTTCGATGTTTGTCAAAGAAGGAAAATTGGAAAATGATACTAGTCCCATTATTACTCTATTTACATCTAAGTCCCTCATAGTGAACGTAAAAGTAGTAAAGACACGTAGTTGTATAAAGTTAGAACGCGGAAAAAGCAAAATAAGATACATATACATTAAACATTAAATCGCGAACTGCAGACTAGAACGCAGTTCACAATTAAAAAAAAAAAAATGAATCGCGAACTGCGTTTCCACTTTATACAACCAAGACATGTACATTGACTTAAATTGTATAAAATTGGATTACTAGTAAGTTTGCCAGTATTTTGACATTGTACGTTTCTATGCTTTCTGCCTTTGTCTAATCATTTTTCTCTGGGGTGATATTTCAGACACATTCAAGTAACGAACAGAACGTGTGTTTTCTTCATTACTGTCCGTGTCTTCATCTCCCAGATGTCGAAATGCTCACCAAACTCTTCATTTGTATCATTAAAAGAGATTTAGTACTACAAAAGGTTTCACAAAGTTCAAGGTCAACTTGATTTTTTTTCATCACATGACTTCATCCCAAGACGGTCACGTGATGGTTCATCGATAATCTGTATCATTATAGTATAAGCATCTCGTACGCATTTTTTTTCACAAATATTTATTCAAATGATTTGAAATGAGCGACGAATGTGGTATAAAATTGGGAAACACAGATGCAAATTTGAAGTCAGTAATCAAAATAATCGATTTCATTTACTTTCAAATATTTTAGTTACCACGTACCCATCTGAAAATGACGCTATCTGTTGCGCGCACAGTTCTGTTTCACCGATTTAAGAATGATGAATACAAAAAAAACGCTTGATTTATTTGCATTATATAAATGTTTTTTTAAAATTCTATTAGATAGAATACACGACGTATTCAATCATATCGGCCTTGCAATAAGACGAATAAAACATAATTATGCTTCACGTCTTATCCTTGAATTTTCATTGATGACATTATTCTTGTTCTATTGATTCGTTTGCACGTGCTGAACAAAGAGATTATTCTTATCAAAGTGAGTCAGAAATGTGCACGACTTCTCGTAATGATCATAACATATTTGCCGAGCGTGCAGCTCATAATACGAGGCGGCTTATGACATTCAATAATTTACATGCGAATAAACCAACTCCCAAGGTTTTTCAATTACAGAGTTATACAATGTACAGCACTATTTTTGTCATAACTTAGTTTTGTATGGATGTAAAGTCCGGTGACCCCAGTGGTCACGTGGTTATGATTATTTACTAGTAATTACTACATCTCCCGCTGTGCGTTCGAGTCCATAAAGGGGCCAAAATCCAAGTTGTTCCTCTAGCTTACGGAAAGTCGATGGATTTTCAGTTACATAATATAGAGAACAAGGTTAAGACTCATACAGAATCCGGATGCTAAGTTTGTTTAAAATGCCGGCGAAAGTTGACCAAAATACGGTTGAAAAGGGCGTAAAACTCGGTAAAAAAGTAAAACAATATTTTATTACATACTGAAGTAAAATTCGACAAACATCGGACAAGGCGAGTGTTTTAGGGAAAACAATCCGTAAAGAACAAATACCATCAAAGTATCATTTGATAATTTACTCAAATTTGCGAAGTTTGTTTATATACAAGCACTCAAAGTACTGAGGGTAGTTTTCTTATTTTACTTTGATCGACATGTTGTTTAGTCTCATATATAACATATTCAGTCATATAGTCAACTACATGTATGTTAAGTGTCAGATCTAGCTATAGAATGATTTACTGGTACATATAAGTTACAGTAAAATACGGTTATAGTGAGTTCGGATACAACGACAATCTGCTCCAGTCGAGTATGTATTATTTCGTAAACAAACTTCCCTTTTTATTGTCCATTGTAATCTATTTTGTCAAGAATACATGAAAATTAATAAAAGACATAAGTCAAGTCCCCAGGAATCCATTATTACCGGGTATACGTGTAGTTGAATTAAGTTGTGTCTATAGTCCTGGATTCCGGACTTTAACGTTCATATATTGTATTATTTATTTTACGATAACTTTGGTATAAAGTGAATACTTCATTTCGCGCTCAATATTCTTTAATCGTTTTAAGTGACTTTCAGCCCTTTAAGGTTTTGGTTCATTTCGGACCTATACCCTATTACGTTTCCCAATATGTACAAAATGATAACATATTTGTATGTTCAAACGTCATTATGCAATCATCAGCATATTTATCATAATTTTAATGAGACATTTTTGTTGGGGCTTTTGGTAACATTTTTGTGCATCACCCTTGCCCCGATGCAGCTGTAAAATGACTTCAGCACAAAGAAGTCCATAGCAGCGAAATTAATGCAATTTGACTTTAATAACTTCATTACGTATATTGCTGATATCATTCAACGTTAATTTACGCTAATTTGACACATTTTCTAATTTTCTTACTTAACTAACCGACCTTGTTTCGTATATTTGAAAAGCCCTGAAGTGTTAACCTACCACGTGACACGGAACCTTTCTACCTTTGATCCATTCATTCATTTTAATCATTTGTCATCCTATAAAATAGTATTAACACGACTTTGTGAAGAAAAAATATTTATCACTCTTTTAACGATAATAATCCATTTTCTATAAAAAGTACAATGCATGTAGTCTTAATCCGTTAAATTAACATGTTTGATCTTAAAGTCTGGTGACTTAATTATACATTAGAAATATGTGAAGGAAATGGATTTCCGATGTAATACAATGTAATTGAATAAATGATTTATGCACACTCTTTCTTGAGAGGACATGAATACATCAAAGGGTTGGATCAGAAGTACAAATGCGGCCTATATTTTCATGTACCCAAATGTGACTTATATACATGTACCCAAATGTGACGTATATACATGTACACAAATGTGACTTATACACATGTACACAAATGTGGCTTATATACATGTACACAAATGTGACTTATATACATGTACACAAATGTGACTTATATACATGTACACAAATGTAACACGTATACATGTACACAAATGTGGTTTATTATATGTGTACACAAATGTGATTTATTTACATGTACACAAATGTGACTTACACACATGTACACAAATGGGGCCTATATACATGTACACAGTTGTGGCTTATTATATGTGTACACAAATGTGACTAACATACATGTACACAAATGTGACTTACATACATGTGCACAAATGTGACAACACATACATGTACACAAATGTAACATATATTCATGTACTTCTGTATTGGTTGCCTCCGAACAGTGTGGGGTCATTGTTATAAGTACTAGTAGATGTTTTGTCAATCGAGAATCAAGTTATCAAATCGTTATCTTATAAACCCAATCAATATTAAAGACAATAGAACATAAATTGTTAATTTAGTACATTTAATTAGTTTGAGAAAATCACTCCCAAAGATTTACAAGCTTATATTTCGCTTAGAGATGGAGCAAAACATTAAGCGGGATCTTCCACAATGACGTCATATTCACATTTTCTTGTCACGACCATGTAGAGCAAGTCGAGACGAACACGGTGAGATAAAAATCTCATTTTGGAAAAAAATAGAGACAGAGCATTATAAGAATCAGGCGACGAAGATTCAGATATATATCATAGAGACAGTGGGTTAAAATTACGATAAATCTGAATTATGTTTGTGAAGCCAATGATTCCGTGTATTTGATCCACTAATTTGTTATTGACACTAGATATCAGACATTGTCTAGCAAGCTATATATCAATCAGGTCAGCATTGTTCAGCGAGCCAACTTCTAGTGGCATGGCGGAGTTAAATCTGTAAGAAGAATTATACATAATCCGTGTGCAAACACGGTGCATGGTGGCGAATGGCGATGTAAATAATACGCAAATAAATGCGGTCATAGTCAGTTGAATGGTTGGACCATGCTTTTAATATCACCAGACATGAAGGGATTAAGTCACTCCTTTTTATTGAAATCCATGCATTCCATAAACGTCTATCCCTTACAGTGCAACATATGTTGCTAAGATATTTAACGCAATAAAAACGACTTACAGACAAAGGATATGATCTGGGCAAATATCGCACTTTACAAAAGCAACCAGCAATACTGAAAATAGGCGAACAAATAAACAATATGGGAAACGTTTAGTAAGTTTATGTCAATTACGATCGTACGTCTTAAAAAAGGAGCTCAATTGTAAGGTATCAGAAGTGGAGATACAAACGTACGTGGACAACACTGAATTTCTGTCGATGTATATGGCTATGCTTGATAAATGATTAGTTTAAAGAGATGTCCTATGATACAAATCTTTGTTTACCAAGTTTTACTCATAATATTATAATTATGCACGCGGTCAGACATTGGAGGTCGGCCTACGTCTGTCTGGTATCACTGTCATTTTCTCTGAACATCGAAAATATAATTTTGTGTCATTTTCATACTCTATGATATTGGATCAGGTTTATCTAACGATGAACCTTGTATGGTATCGTTTCAAATATGTACTTTGACTTCACTTTGTATTTCATACTTTTTTTTTCATTTATTTTCTTTGGGTTCAATTTTCGTGATGTCACTAAAATGGCTATTTCATTGGAACATATATTCGTGGATTTTGTTTTTTGAAAAGAAATGCCTTATCTCTGCATTTAAATTCGTGGGGACTTGATTTCATGGATGAGCCGACTCACGAAATTCACGAAATTAAATTCCCAACGAAAATTAATGATACAACAGTAATGATTTTCGTATAATATCCTTGTATGCATCAGTCAAGATATAATGCTCTTATATCATATATCAAATAAAAGATAAAAGAAAAGTTGTAAGTCAAGGAGGTTTAGAGTTTTGTGTTGAGAAGGGGGAGTAAACTCATGGTTAACAAGTTAATTTGAAGTTGCCTATATCTCATTTCTAGCGACAAAGGGCGCAACCTCCATAGTCTTATAAATACAAGCTCATTTCTTTACCTAAAAGCATAAATAGCTTGATAATAGTTTTTTTCTATTACACTTGGCAGATTAAAATTGGGTGGACACCGGTCACACCCCTTCGGAATCCACCCATTACCGTACGCCATAAAAGGACTTCAAAATAACAGGGCCGTATGTCCCCATTGTTTTTCTTTGGGTCTGAGTAAGCAAGCTCTACAGAACAGACGGCATGGTCTGAGATAGATTTTCTGTAAAACATATCATATTCTTTGTGTTCGTCGCATACTAGGACTTATCTTAACGTATATGTATATGTTAACTAATGTAAACAGTAAACAACTGTGTATGTTCAGCAAATGTTTCGCTTCACTATACTCCTTTGGGTTAATATCCCCTGTTATTTTCCTTCAACTTAATTCCTTAGCTTAAATACAATGTTCGCTGTATGTGTGCTTCATAATAATAACATCTTGTGCATAATTTATTTTTTACGATATTATGTAATGCAAAGTTTATATTCAGACAGATTCGCATCTACAAACAAGTAACGATCAAATTTCCACTTAGTTTGTTGTACTGTAATACTACACCACTTAGATATAGCAGCCCATTTATCATTCGATGTGAGACGAGCGTCAAATTTGTAAGATGTGGATTAAAGAGGATCTGAATATATTTGATTTTAATGGTCGTTTAATGATATTATATTAGGTTTAATTACGGTGTAAGTATAGATGTATGACCGTGCATAGATCTGTTACCAATGGTTACATAATGTTGTGTTATATCAGTGACAGTCATATACAATCAAACCTGTGAGCAGGCTACCCATTTTAACGACATAAGGTGGCCTTTATTAACAGGCGGCCTTTATTCGGACGTCATTTTGTTCTAAATAACGATAGACTGTTTTTAAAATAATGACCTTTTTACAGGATGGCCTTTATTCGGAGGTGGTCGCCTACTGAAGTTTGACTTTAATTTGCTTATACTATACGCCCAAACTATAATGATTTATTAATTCAATACATTGTACAAAATTAGAGCAATTAGTTGTATGTCTGGGGGTTCATCCGATGCTTGCTGTTTGAACCACATTACGTTCAATGTTAACTGTGCAGAGGGACTTAAGTGTTAGATATTGAACATTAGCACATTCAAGCATTTCCATATTTAATAGAATGTAATATGCTTCAACGCAGTTCACCCCGAACATTAACCAAACCTTCGACTCTAAGTGAATTGTACTAAAACGTCGTCTAGAAAAAGAATCAATTATGAAACGTTGACACATCCATGTAGAAAACAGTCTTTCCTAGTTGTTGAAAAGCTTCCTGACTCGTGGAGTCTGGTCAAAGAACGTGTTTATCTAAGCTTAATGGTGTGAATACATTTATCATTGTTAGTGCTTTACTCGAATTTATGACTTCCGGTAAATCGATCTTAGACTCCCGGTGTAGCAGGGTATTGTCTATCTGATATACCTCAAGTCAGCTACTTTCCAATTGACAGATCGATATTTAGAATTCAACACCTACTAGTATCTCTGCAGCCCACTCATTTTCATTTTCAGTATATTATTTATATTATATCGTCAGAAAAAAGGGTCACCATTGCGAAAGACAAAGTGTGACCTTTATTGACTGACTGATGGTCTTTATTCAGAGGTCATTTTATTATTAAAGTCGCCTTTGTTCGGAGATGAACGCTAACACAGGATAAACTGTACATGTGTACATCTGATCGACATTGTTTGTTAGTATCAATATTATTCTTGTAATGAACGCGAAAAGCTGGAACATTCTATTTTGGACATTTTTTTGCAATTTGGTGGTCGCGGAACGGCAAACCACCATGGCTTCGACACGCTATGTCTTTGCAACACTGGTTTGCGCTCAATTCTCTTCCGCTCTTGTATTCACGGTAAAAGCAGTGTAAAAACCTGTCGCAGTTTTTCATTAGGGGCCCTGGCAATGATCGGTGTAAATAAAAAAACTCAAAGAAAATTAATCCAATTGCGTTTGCAAATATATTAATATATAAGTTATTCCACAATGTTTTCGAGCTTCCATTTAAAGCCGAGAAGATGAAATCGCTATTGTCAATGTCTGTAAGGCTAAAGTTATGATTTTACGGCCATTTGATCCCCCTATGGGACAATGTTGACGAGGACAATGTTTCAAAACATCTTCCTCACGCGAACGACAAACTGTTTTTGAAAGAACAGATCATTTGTCATGAAAAGAAGATATTTTTTTTGTAGGCGAAACTAATTTGAATATATATTTGTCCTGGAAACCCATGGCGAGCTCGAGGTTACATGCAGCGCGGTATCATAACTGAACTAGGGTTGAAAATACGCATTGACCCAAAATATAAAAATCACGAATGACATTCTTTGCTATTTACCTTTGTGTGGTGAAGTAGTAAAGTGTAATATTAAATTAATTCTGAAATATTAGCACAAATGAACATATTGGAAATGGTTGAAAGAGAAAAAAATTCATTATGATTTTTCCATCGATTGGCGACAGTCAAAGGGTATTATGTTAAAAAGTTTTTTTTAAACTGAAGCAGGGTAATGTACGCTATTTAGAACTGGTATAATCGTATGCAGGTCATTAAATAAAAGAGATCAAATCAAATTTATTTAAATATTTTGATATTGATTGATTATAGCAATTACATGTAATTTTATGTCTATTTTTGCTATATCAATTCAGTCCTCATTTCCTGTCATTGTAACCAAACAAAAAGAACGGAAATGTACGAAATGAGCGGAATGGTCAATTTACGTCATCTTATGTATTAAAATGGAGCCAATTAATGCAATTTTGTCATTAAACCTTTTCAATTTGACTGGTTAGCGTAATATTTATTTATTTGCGGTAAGCGGATTAAAGTGCCGAAAATGTGTACTTCAGTATGAATTTCTTGAAAGGACTGAAAACGTCATATTTGGTTAGAATTACAATTAGAAATAGACACAATACATATTGCAATTTTTTCATTATTACCATTGTTGCGCTCAAATCAAACTATACGTTGTACATGTACGTTTACATACCTTTGTACTGAATAAGGTAGATTTTGTCAACTTTTAATTACTTTGTAGTCTTGCCGTTAAATGTCATTTCTCAGTGTAAATACATACAATACTTATTTATCTATTGAAATCTACCATCTCTAACCGAGAAAAAGTATTTCCACTCTGTCGATTTCAAAAGAAAAATATTTACACTTAAGACGAACAACAAATATTTGAAATCTTTGATCCGCTGAAGAATATCGACTTCTAACAAAAGAAGCATATTGGCTAACAATGCTTTGTTTACTTATATTTGTAAAAACTTACAACATGCTAATACTACGATAAGGCACACGAACATTTTAAGTAGTTCGCGACTTTATTTACAAGGGCTGTTCAAAATGTTCGAGATATAAGATTCGTTTTCTTTTCACAATAGAGTACAACCTCTCCAGAACGACCACCCCTTGAGTAACAACCTGTCATCAACAAAAACATTATTTTTTTACCACTACATGATTTAACTATTGAATTAACCTTCGACAGCAATAACCTCTCAAAACAACAGCATAATTTTGCAACTGACCCAAAGGGTGTTGCTTTTGTGATGTTGCACTGTACATGTATGCAATTTATCGAACGAGATCCGGATTCAACAAAAACAGATTGAATATGTTTTTATACAAGAAGACAATGACATCAACTCAATAAAAAAATCAAGTACATACATTCACAATTTATTCGAAGATTTACGATAAAAATCCGGTATTTCTGAACACCCCTCTTTTTGTGTATCAAGCTAATCTCGTTTTAGAAGTTTACTTTCTTCTTTTGTACATTCAAAATACCATTTCATTGTGTTTGTTGTTTATTAAAGAAATTTACAAATAATACTAATTGTGTAAATGATTCATTCACAAATTTGAAACGACTCGACTGTTAAATTACAGTTATTCACAAAATTCGTCGCGCCATTTTAATTGATCTAAAGACGTAATGACTAACGATCTATTTTTGTCAGAAAATGTACCTATTCTGACGACGATGACAAAAGAGAAGAGCCAGATATGTTACAAACATATTGCATGGGTAGACAGTCAAACTAGTTTTAAATGTTCAATAACTGAAGCTAGTAATGTTATGATTATATTTATGCAACTGAAAAAACAGCTGATTTTTAATCTTTATTTATTTTATTTCCCAAAGCAGTAACATTATATCTTCTGTATTGTATCTTACTTATTTAAAGCGTCGTTATACGGTTTTATGATTTTAGAACACCTGTTAAACTTATCTATACAAGTATCATAAATTATTTCATAAGAATGTATGACATATCAGTAATTGTTTAATGGGTAGATAATGTATTGATATGGTCTATTCTTGTCGGAAGATTATGTCAATTTGATACCCGTCTTTAATTTAAAATGGGTGTTCAAATTATATTGTTTTTATTAAACATTATACCAATGGACCAGACAAGTTAATTTTTAAACGGCGTTAGTCTACATTGTCTACCTTTTGATAGTATCCGCAAAGTGTATGTCTGTTATGGAATTTGATGTCATTCGCTTTAATTTCGATTTACGATTTACACTGAATTTGTGCGCTGTATTTTAATGTAAATTTCTTTGACTAGACCCATCTACAAGATACATTATGATTAGCACTTTCTCAATCTCATTTGATGCCATTTTTCCGTCTTGTGGCGTGCATGATGTGACTTATGGTGTTATTTAAAACATTCAACCACGAGGTTTGTGTTACATAATTTGTGATAGAAATAACTTAACACGTGTTAATAAATACATGTTTTTAAAAAATACATAATTATTATCATCGCCAATGTTTACATTCCATTTCGTACCAGAACGGACATGTTTATAATTCCTGGTAATAGAACTATTTAATGTATGTGTAGAGGCGGCGAAATTCCTATCAAATATTTCAAATTCTGTACTTGATAATAACCTTACAGTAAAATATACTGTCTAATGTTCCAAGGTTTATACACATATAACGTTTACAACAACATCTTGCATTATAGTCAAAAGATTTTCTTTTACGCCGATTTAATAAGTTTATTCATTACAAAATTATGCTTACAGTATGATAAATAAAATAATTTCCCATGTAGTTGGCATCCCGGGGTGATAAATACAGTTAAACCCCTCACTTAGCAATCACTTCAATTTCAATATTCTCACACTTCCCTATTACGGACACTTATCTTTGGACCGGTTATTTCCTCTACATTTGAACTTGATAATAAGGTCACCTCGGTATTTAGACAGATATTTTGTCACAAAAGGTGGCCTTTAGTATCGAGGTATCACGGTACTTTCACGGTGTAACGTTTATTATTGAGATTCCGACGTAGTTGTGGCCAAAATTGAGTTCAAACTCGCTACCTCCGAGTTGAGAACCTGTCGTTCCAGCCAAAACACTGCCACATACATTTCTCATATCGATTGTCGAAATGCAATTATGTCGCAAGATTTATTGTGGGTGTCTGGAAGCCTAATGTAATTATACTGTTCTGCTGATGTTAAATTCTTAATATCCTAGTTTGACTCGAGGCATTATGTTCTCAAACTACATTAATTTCCTATTGGACGCGACATCGTCTTATTTGGCTTCGTGTTCGACTCGATTTACGAAAATACCGGGAATCAGCGTCTTAGATCTATGCTTGTTGTTTATACAATCATGGAACCATTCCTGATCAACAACCTTCTATCGATCCGGAGATAAAAGACAGTTTACGACTTAGCTGATTTACGGCAATAACTCGTTTTTATTTCTCAAAAGACAAGGCGACAGTGACAGCATTCATTTATTCATGCCGTCCCATTAAACGAGATTTCCTATCCATTTTACGATACTGTTTTGTCTTTCGCGGAATGGAATAATCACCGGATCGGTGATGGAAACATGGCCGAAGACGGGTTTTGAATTCCGTTACATTAATACGACCGTGTTGTACACCATACCGTCTCACAATTGTCGAGTTTCTTAACCTTTTCGTGCCAAATATGACAGAATGGCGATTTTTAATTTATGCTTTCTTCTTTTATCTGCTCAAGTGTAGCACATAATATGGCTATACACTGACTATAAAATATTGTACGTTATTTGATTACGATTTCCGTGGTGTGTTTTCATAACCCGGTAATATTTTCATTCGCTACTGATCTGGAATTACAAAAATAAATTTACAGACGCCATTATTAGCCCCGGATCTTTTTAAATCGAAATACATGTTAGAATGTTTTATTCTTTCAAAGTACAACGTTGACGAAACGGTTATTTTAAGCAGACAATTAATCAATGTAAACAACATTTAGAATTATCGTAATACGTCAGACCTTCTTTCAAAATTATTCCATTACATAATACTGATTGATGTGCAGGGCACTTGAAGCCATAAAACTTACATCTGTTTTATTTGTGTTTTTTTTCTCTCAATGATTTCATGGTGTATACTCAGAAGCTCATGCTATTGTTTTTGCATCTCTAACACTACATCCAGGTATATCTGTAACAGTGATTACTCATTTTGAGAGTTAGACATATGTTTGATATTTCGACAATAAATTCCCGAATTTTACATCAACGATTACGTACGTCTAGGTGAAACATATGTCATTGCATTTAACTAAGAAAAAGTCGCTTTAGACTTGCCCAGTTTGCTGCGAAACTGAGCAGTTGAAACACGGTTGATTTTGGCTCAAATTTCGAAGCGCTTTCAAGAAATGCATGTACACATATACCATACAATCTCATCTATAGACCTCGTCTATGGTACAACCACTATTGCGCTGTAACAGCAACTCATTTTCTGACAATTTTTCAAAATTTCTTCTACATTTCAAATCATCAGTGAGACCACTTCAATAGTGGGGCCGATTATTTTAGTCTCGAACTTGGTTTTAGTGTATACATATACAATCAAACGTGTGTTAGTGACCACCTTCGATTAAAGATCACCTGTCAATATAAGCCAAATTTGAACTTTTCCAATGACGTCTTTATGCACAGGTTTGACTGCATAAACATACACGTGATAGATGCTTGACAAGCAATGCTCATAGAAGTTGTGAACTGTAATCTATTTGTCCACACTTGGTCACCTCTAGGTATGAACACGTGATTGTAATGAAAATATTCATTCAGAAAAAAGTGTGATGCCGAGAACCAGTATTCATTCCGACACTTTGACTCAAACAGCAAATAAGACAGCATTCTAGAATGATTAGAAAAATAAACCAATCTAACACAAGGTCTGTATTATTAATCAACAGAGGTGTACGACAGAACAGGGTAATACCATTTGGTGTTCAAGACTCCAGAAATACTTCCATGTGCTCATATTTCTGTACACCTAATACTTACTGAATTAAAAAAAAACTCACCTTGGTCAGGCACTGAGAATTACATCACTATATACGTCACTATATAACTATATTAAATGAGATTTTACAGTGCAATCTGAAACATTTGTTACGTATTTGTATAACACCGACTGATTTGAAAGATACACATTTTAATATTTGTTTTAAAATACTGTTGGGCCCCTACAATATTGCAGAATTTGAAATTTGTTTGTAGATGTTTATACCATTATTCTTTTACTTTTATTCCTCCAGAATTGAAGATACAGACGAAACTCATTATATCGAAATCGCATATATCGAAATCCCGCTTATATCGAAGTAAAGATAAAGTCCCGAATTTTATCCTTCTTATTGCATATTAAAAAAACGCACGTATATCGAATTCGTGGTTCTCGATATTTTTATATATCGAAGTAGATTTTCGGTCCGAACCAAATATTTTCAACTATAAAGTGACCATCTATGTCGAACCAATTATGTCGCCAACTTACAAAAGAAATGTTCGCACCTTTTTCGCAAACAAAGACTTACAATTTAAAATCGATATTTAATTATTGACAGCTGTATAAACATGTTAGTGTTATAAAACTGATACGAACTTTTCGTTGATGAAACGAATTATTATTAATGCTGTTATTCGCTCATTTAAAACTATCTTATGCATTTTTGGAATGTATATAGCAAAATAGATATATCGAAAGTGCCCGTATAAGTACCGGTATAAATGCCGTATTCTTATAACCCGTTACAATCCCGTACACTAAGTAACACGATTACGTTATTATTACGACACACTGACTTTAGCTCTAAAATGTAAACACGGGTATCGAAATTCCTATATCGAAGTTCGTTTATATCGAAGTATTTTGGCAAGTCCCACAAACTTCGATATAACGAGTTTTGACTGTATACATAATATATTTACAAACAGATCACAGAGACTTAGAACAGAACAGAACATTTATTTAATATATACTATTTATTTGATTTAAGTACATTATCTAGTTATTAAATGCAAATAAATAATATGCAATAACTCACGCTATACATGTACATGGGTATTCAACTACAAAAGATTATTATTTGTCAATGATTTTTTTTTCAATATCATGGCGTCTTTTACAAATAAAGTTACTTCAATAAACGACCACAACCAATATAAGAGTCTTATAATTGCAAGGAACTAAAACACTGGTTCCACGGCATGTCTTAAACAGAAGGGATCTGTAAGCTTTTTCTAAAAACTCAATTCTTGTAAGTTTCTGATTATATTGATAAGTAGGAACTTAGAAATACACGCTACGGATGTTTAACGGTTAAAAAAAACGTATTTGTTATCAGGATTTTTTCTTCCAGCCTCTTACATGAACGTCTGTCTGTCTGATTAACTCCATGATTAATAAAACTATTTGCTATCTACGATCATGATAAAAATAAAAGAACTTTATTTCACCTGAGATTTTTTTCAAGATAACGTAGGTTTTTGTTTTATAGCTTTTTTTGTATGAGTAAAACATTGTAACATCGAAATGTAGACATACTTAACAAAGATGCTTAATTTTGAGTAGGAATAAATGCATTTTATCTGAATTTTCGAGTCTACACTGTCTGTAAAGATCTTGCGTATTTCTGTAAAAACATCATAAAGCTTTTTATTCCATTTAGTGATCCATTAGGAGTATAATGTAAGAATTCTTTTTTAAGGGCCATGTCAAATAATCATTGATACAGAAAAATCCATCCAATAATATATATCATTACATTTTGCAGACGCAGATAATTTATTTTTCTGAACTGATTATAATTAGTACATTAAATTATAATTAAGTTTTCAAAAGTTTTTATACAGAAGCACTTGTCTGCTGTGGGCTCGAACCAAGTCAAAATCAAAGTCAAAATCTCTTTATTTCACTCATATCATGTACATTCATGACACAATGAGGAGATAAACCTGATTTCATACTGTTGAATATACAATATGGTTTTCATAACAACGAACAGAAGATGATAAATATTTTTTTTCTAACAATGAGCACGTAGAGGAATATGGAGAGTCAATATTTAATCAATTTGAGTGTATTAAAATAGCATCTTTTGAATTCAAAGACTAGACCATTATATTCTGACCTTTACATGGAAAGATCAAACGAGTCACGGTCATTCCATTTCCAATAATAACAAAGTATGCAACATACTATTTTTTGAACCCACCCGGAACCACTGAAGAAGCTGTCCAGGTAGCTTACGGATGGTTGGTGGTTCCACTCAGGTGTACCGTGGCCTAGTGTCATCCATCCTCCATCGTTAAAAGTGAAAAATGCGCCAAACTATCCTACCTGTAGATGCTAGGTTAAACCGCTATGAAGGAAGAGCAAACGATAACAGATTTTCAATGCGACGCATATATGATGCGTCTGCATAATATATATTGAATGATCCATCCGCTTGGAATCAATTATCACCATGGTGATATATTTTTCAATGAAAAAATGAATTGTGTTGATTGATTGATGCTTATGTTATTTGTTATTGCTCCTTCTTATTTATTCAACATCCCCCGTCGTGACCCTACATTGGTTGGTAAGCTTTCTCAGATGTATCTTACAAACTCACGAACCTTTCAGCGCATTGTCTGTTTAATTAAAAGTCGGGTAAATGAGCCCAGCCGAGACCAATGCTGATTTTATGAGCAAGCTATATTTCCCGGAATGTCAATAACTCGTCTAGACCTGGACAGTTTGCAGATATTTGCTAGAAATATGTTACTGTCAGCTCGCTGCATCGTTCAATAAAACATACATTAAATGTATACGTGTATATTTATTGACATCATGAAAGTTGCTAAACCATAACCGACATGAAATCAACATATCTAGGGATAATTTCCTGACAGATAACACCAGACAAGGTTAGAATTATTGGCACATGGACAAGAGAGTAACAGCTCAATGCACATTATGTATGTATTGTTGGGAGTACGATCAGACCAGTGAACAAAGCCATCATGTGGCCTCTATTGACAGATGGCCTTTATTCGAAGGTCATTTTGTTCTAATTAATCAGTGGCAGTTTTTAAAAAGAATGGCCTTAATTCACAGGGTGGCTTTCATACAGAGGTGGCCCCTAAGATAGGTTTGACTTTACTTTCATTATGCTGGGTATGTTACCACAAAGGGATGTTCCATGAAGAGCAGAAAGATAGAGCCTTGTTATCAGGCTTATGATGGCACCATAAAACAACCTGATAATCCATAGAATTGACATTGGTATAATACATTCTGGCACAAGTTACATCATGATCAACTTTCATAATCAAACCATGATTGTTTGCCAACCTGCTTTGTTCAGTTGCTTAAGGGCTAGGTTTACGGACCTCGAGATCATGAGTTCGAACCGCACTATGGGCACAACGCTATTTGGTTGAAAGATTTGCTCAAGGCCATGACATATAAATTATTATGATATCGATTCGATGTTGTTGAATACATTTCAATTTATGTTCTTAACAAGGTACTATCATTGGACAACAACTGTGTTATCTTCTTCAAGGGGTCTCACTGTCTTTTTGAAAATTCGCGGCTTGTATCATAATTTAACACATTTATGTGATATATGCAATTTTAACCATACGGTGTTTTATACCTTAAAGTCTACTTAAACTGTAATAAGTAATGCTTCGCGTAAAAGGGAGGCATACCTTATCTTGTAAAATGGGGTGATACTTATTATTTCCCAATTAAACGAAGATTAAAGGCCCATCTTTCACATATCGTAAAAAAACTAAATACAAAGGTGATATATGGAGTAATGGACGATATTAACCATTTTGTTGACATTTTATTCCGTAAAAATCGACCTAATTCAACCAGGTGTAATTTGAGCTATCTATCTAGTTCATCGTTAAAAATGGATGATAAAGTTGGTTGATTTCGCATTTTATTAGCAGTTTAATTTTATTTTGCATAATAAAAATGGAGGAATGTGTGATGCCTCGAGGTATACAGGGTATTAATTCACCTTACGTGATAATGGTGATAAAATGAAATTAGGTGAACACTTAATTATGCAAAGAAGAAGTTTGAGACAGTTTATGCTACCATCATTTGATAATTGAAATGTGGATGCAAAAGGGGACTATCTCCATTTTGACAAAGAAGGAGAATGGGGTACCTTCTTGCGCTGGCCCCTCTTATTGGAAGAGTCTTCGAAATCATTGTTTCAGTACAGTTTCTGTTTTAAAATCCTTAAATTATTTTTTAGTTGTAATAGCAACTATGATTCAGTTGGAAACTTGTTCATTTGTAGACTTTAGTAAAGTAAAGTATAGTTTGCAGGCCCGTAAGTATAGCAGTTTCAGATGGGGGTGTGTCTTATTTTAGAATTAATTACTATTATATCTGACCCCCTCCCCCTCCCCGGTTCCTACGCCCTGTTTTGTTAAGATGAAACAAACTCATACTCCTTCTATATTTTACTCCAAAGATAATCTGTACTAATCTTATACATAGCTATGTTACATATGTTTACCTAATAATTAACTTCTTTGTGTTATTTTGAAGAATTATTGAAAATCTTAAAGGTAGACATCTGGTACGACAAAAAACATCGCATTCCCAATAACAGCTGTTTACATAATATTGTATGTATGCAGTAAATTATAGCGAACAACATGGCTGACTATATTAACATTTTCTTTAGCTTTAACGCATACATATTGCGCATAACACTTCAGAAGAATAATTCTAATTATATTTCAAGTGTAAAGAGCGAAATATCCTGCAATGCCTATAATTGCTAGTACAAAGATATATTATCGTAAAACATAATTATATATATAAAAAACAATTTGGTCCTATACTTCCGTAGCGCCATTATACGCAAACAATCAAACAATATTTTAAATGTAATTACTTTAAATACTTTTTGATCAGGGAAACACTTTCACGTTTCAATACGAATTGATAAAAATGTCCTCGATTTTGTCAGGTTGTGTCTAAATGACAGTTTACAGCTGTACCGTACTAAATTCCGGTATTACCAAGCTATTTGTTTACAAATTATCTATGGTTTTATATCAAGGTAATTTCAAACATAATTTAAGTACAAACTTATCATGATTTGTTTATTTATTTATTCTGACGTAATCATTCATTGATTATTTGATTATGTGTATTGAATTGGCTTGATTGATCACATGACCCCGTAAAGCAGATAACTGTGGTTGTCACCTGAAGTAAAATCATAATTTGATAGACTAAAAGCATGGATTTTCATATTGCTTCCCATGTACGTCCACGTTGATGTTTTAGCTACGAATAAAATGTTAACCGTTTTAAACTTATCTTAATGTTCAAAGTTTTGGTTGTTTTTACGATTAATTCAACATCTTCTAAGAGATGGCTAGTTTCCGACATTTAAATCACGTGTGAACCATGCAACTTAGATAATAAGACAATATAATAAGGCGGTCTTAGTAATGTTCACACTCAATTAGTTCTTGTAACATTTGAATGTTCTAGAATCATGGCACATTCTTTAAATGATTTAATGAATATGTATAGACAGAAAAGAAATGTTCATTTTTACAAACCCTCTTCTCCCTTTCAAGTTAAGATAATATCCTTGATTCAACTGCGACCGCAACCATTTTGGTATCTGCTGAACTGTATACTGTATGATTGTTAATTTTCGTTGGGGATTTAATTTCGTAGATTTCTCTGGTCAGCTCATCCGCGAAATCAGATCACCATGAATAAAAAAAGTAATGCCGAAATACCTGTCAACAATTCGAAAAGTGACTATATCCGAAACTGAGCTACTTGCAAACAATTTCCGGTATTTTCCAATTCTCCAAAACTTATCTTTTGTAGCGTGTCAATTATAGTTCAGGGAGTAAGCAATACCCTAAATATCATTGAGCGAGACACTAGGCATGTTTACATGTTGGAAATGAAGTGAAATACGCTACAGATCTCTCTCTTGCGTACATATATTCCCTCTACAATAATATAAACTCTGCATTTGAGCATTAGTTCGTCCTTTTTATATTATGTTTGTACCTAACTATAGTATGATTGTTTCCCATGATGTTGGATACATCTTCCAATTTGGTTTGAAGTCTTTGAAACAACTCTTAGACCAACTCGTCGCCTCTTAAGTAAATACTTTGATTTTTCAAATAAAACAATTTCCACCCCGAGGCGATAAAACTTCATCCATGGATCGCCTTGGTTATTTTGTATAATGTACAGTAGTTTACTTTTGTGACTGAATTTCGGTTGTATCATGAGCCAGTCTATTAAAAACCTGTGGTTGTCGTTGAAATATTCATCTACCCTTTAAAACATTATGGGTATTTTTATGTAAGAGCAAGGCATCATCTTGTCTGTTGTCTGTGATAATTGATGTATAAACATAGACTTGTATGATTCATGAAGTCTGACATCTCCATGCAGACGTATTTAAGAAAACAGATGCATGAAGATCAGGTGTACAAACAATATCATATATCTTGGGTTTTCTTTCATTGTTTTATCGTTTTAACGCCGATTGCTAAATTCAATCTAAAGTTAACCATAACATTTCCTGTATATACGTTTGCACTTTAATTTATGTCATCATCAGCAACAATAACAACAATAATAATAAATATCAACATCATCATCTGCACTATTACTAATTCTATATTCGAGTGTAGCATTAAACGTTATTACTATCGATATTCTTCTAATCAAGATGGCAGTTATGTCTCAGAATCAACACTACGTCGATTTCATTCAAATGCTTGTGGTATTCGTCATCAATAACAAAATAATGTAATACATGTATAAAAGATAATGTAATGCATTTTGCCTTCGTATTACGCTCTTGCCATGATTTGTATCTTAACATATTGCATGAACTATTTCGAGTGACATTTCAGATGAAGAAAAATACGATAAATCACGTTTGATACTGAAATGAACTCTTTATATTGTCTTAGTTCAAGATAATACATTTATTTATTTTATCTTCTTCACGTATGTTTCATGTAAGAAATGGTGTAACTGTCTGAAAGTCTTTTAATAAGATCACCAATCACACCTGACAACAGTTGGCTATGGTATGAACCCAGACTTTTATGTTCCCTGGTTATTTAATGGATTCTGGAACCAGTCTAAATACTGCTTTGTCATTGGTCGGTTTGGAGAGTTAGCTCGGAACCGACCAATCAGCGGCTGCAGTTAATATAATGATCTCCGGCTGTTACCATATTTTCCAGTTTAAGTTCAGTAATATTTCGAGATGAAGTTTATTTTCAGTCAGGAAAAAAGTAGAGTTTCAAGTACTCGAGTCCGAAATGAACACAGATCTATCAGCCTGCGGTACGACTGTATCTAAATCCGAAGTAATTACTGCCAAAAACATCTGTTGCTTGTCTGTTAATTTTAATATTGTATAAAATACATATACATCGTATATCATTGGGACCGATCTGAATACGAAAATTAGACCTCGGCATCACCTGTTCGTCAGTAATGAGTATTACATGTAAATTATATTTTACATACTAGTAGTCTCGTACACCCATTTTATGTATCACATAATTCATCAGTGCCGTCTTGTTGCGTTGTCTCATTGGTAGCTTATTTAACAACAAAAGCTACCATTCTCAGCAATATGAACACTATAACATTACTTAGAATAAAATGTCAAATCCATAAATATACTGGTCTGGATTTGCATCTGTCTAGATTCCATTGTAGTCTGAAACATTACTATGAACTGATATTAGAGTCATTTTATGCATGCAATACGCATTGCACCAGTTTTCCCAACTGAATGTATAGTTGTGCATAAATTATTGATTTGCTTAAAATCATAATTAGGAATCAGCTAAAAATCGTAACACGTGTCTTTTTTTCATTAAACCTAACCCATGCATCTACACGTCTGATAAAATTTATGACAACAAGACACGAAGTCAGACAAAATGGCAATACAGAATCCAACGACATTATATTTATTGTCTAGGCACTTTATCGATTAATCTCAGCTAATCAATAAACATGTTTTTAATATACAAACAGACTTAGATACATCTGATACGATTAATGTAGTTCAAACATTTTACAAAGTTCAAAGTGTCATGATACCCATTTATCATTTGATTTAAGACAATATCATTCTAGTCCATTGTCTATAATATAGATTAACAAATGTACCTCGCAATATGGTTATCACATTTCAAGGCCCTTCGATCGATTAATTTGCGGTGCAATTATTTTCGCCAATCTTAATTTAACAAAATTTCTCACGAATTAATAGTTTTTGCCTAATTGATTATACAATTAAGTTTCCAGATGATTTTAGGGCCATCCAATAATATTCGATCACATTGTCGTGTCCGCTTCACGCTCTGCTCTTAACTATAAATTTATCAATTTGCGAATTATCTCCGAAATTGTTTATGGAACAAACTTACGAAATAATGATCTTGTGAATTTAAAGTAGTTTACAGTAGTCCTTACCACAGGTTAACGTTAGGTCATAACTATATGTTACCGTATCATTCATCTTACTCAAACATTTTGTTTTATAAATTAATTTGATAGTCATTAATTTACAGCAGTTTTTTATTGTTATTATTTAGACTTGAGTAATAATGACAAAACAATTTAATCATAATGTTTAATTGTTTCATTTAAAGCTAGTCAAGCGCTTGTATAATTTTGCATTACAATTTGATTAGATCATACAATTGCTTTGAATGATAAAGGAATGTAAACAGCATATAATATGGGATTTTTTTTTTAGTATAGGTCCGGTGTTATTTAAATGCAAACACTTCTGTGTCATAATACAACCTTGCCATTGGTTCGTTATAATCACGGGACGAGATACAACCAATCAGAAGCTAACGTTATACGAGATGACTCAAAGCAGAGTTTATTAGTCCCTAATGGTTAAATATTATCATACCAGTTCATTTAAGAAAGAAGTTTTGACAGATAACGCATATTCAATTTGTCAGAAGTAACATTTCAGTTGAGATTTTCCTCTAGAATTATAATTTAATCCGTTATCGTAAAAACTTGTACACAAGGTCACCTGGTTACTAGAAATATCCGTCGGAATTTCATATACGGTCAAACTTGTGTTAGCGACCACCTCCGAATAAAGGCCACTCTGTAAATAAAGGTCATTCTTCAAGAAACTGTCACTGATTAGTAAGAACAAAATGACCTCCGAATAAAGGCCACCTGTCGATACAGACCATCTGCTGGCATTCCCAAAGATAAAGTGAACTAATTATTCACCACTGTTGGCATTCTATTTCAATATATTAATTGACATTTATGTAGTGAAGTATATAGTTGGGTTCGGATCAATTCGCTATAGATCTACCATGTTTTTCTATACATTACCTATCCACTAGGATAAAAAAAATAACATCGTTCAAACATACTTTTATCTTATGATACATATCATTAATCACTTTAACACAAGATAACACGATATATGAGAGGCAGATTCAACACTTACTGGCATCAGTGTACCTGTTATCTCTTTTTTATCTAAAATTCAAACTTCTTCAATTTTGAACTTTAACCAAAGAACGTGTTAATTCAATGATGTAGCCTGATAGCGTAAACATTTTTTTGTTGTTGAATAATTTCTTAACATTGATAAGCATTGTAATTATTATGATTAAATTGTGGTTTTAATTACATAGTAATTCATGTTGGACTGAATATCAGTTAGTTTTTGTGTTATGTAATTTCTTATAATTGATAAATATTGTATCAATAATGAAATAACAGCGGTTTCATTGAAACATAAATTAATGTTATATGTTTTGATACAAACAAACTCCTTGCTTACCCGAGGATGGAGTTCTTAAATTATGCACAGACTGTCTCATCTGTTTGCCTATCATACGCACCGTTTTAATTGATTTTGGTATAATTTTTCATTTCTTAACATTAACAATACGACCAACTGAAGGATATATTATTTAATGAAGAACCGTTCAATGAATAGATAGAATATCTAATCAAACACATTGTCGCGATGTTTACCAAAACTTGTAAATGATCATTTAAATTAAATAAATCGTTTTAGGAGCAATTCGATGATCGATTGATTTTTTAAATAAACTCTCTTGTGTATTGATAATAGAAGGATTGATAGGTAATAAAGTTTTAAGGCTGGAACCCTTGTGAACAATATACTTATATGATGGACGAAACAGTAGATAATTAATCAATATTCTATAAAAGCACATTGTTGCAACAGACAAATAAAGAGGCAGACTCAGAGAGATTGGGAAAAAGGAAGGGAGAGAGAAAGGGTAAGGGGAGGAGGGAGATGAAGGGAGAGAGAGAGAGAGAGAGAGAGAGAGGGAGAGAGAGAAAGGGTAAAGGGAGGAGGGAGATGAAGGGAGAGAGAGAGAGAGAGAGAGGGGGAGAGAGAAAGGGGGTTGGAGAGAGATAGAGATGGGGGGAGGGAGGGAGGGAGGGAGGGGAGAAAGCTAGAGGGAGGGAGGACAAAACGAGAAAGCGATAAGTGCGCATAACTAGTACTTATGTAAAGATGTTTGATACATACTTATTTTGAAACTACCAGTAAAATAAAGTTCATGGCTTACAACAAGGTTTCAAGTATCTACTACACGGCGCCGCTGTTACTTAAATGTCTCATGTATGCGGGTGTCGCTATCTTTGATATTATGTGAAAACCACCTCAGAAATAGCTCGTTGTTATAATTTGTTGACCCTTCAGAGTCATTTATTTCCAATTTCTACAGTTTCAAGTATTCTCGTAAGATATGAATGTCTCTAAAATAACTGTGAATATGTGTACACCTCTGGTAAGTCCATACAAAGAGTCCATTCGTAAACTAAATTGATGAATTTACTCATGATATATTTATTGAACGTGATTTTCATCGATTAATCAATGAATGTTTTTTTACTAAGTTGTTAATAAATAAACCGTAGACAGGAATATATTAATTTATGATTGTGTCTTTATTAATCTTAAACCTAAGCAAAATAGGGGCAGTGTTATAGACCTCGGTTTTTGTATTCGAGCCTAGATCGCGGTACACGCCCTCAATGACAATTTGGTTGTACGTATGTGAAGGCATTGGTCCCAAACCGCATGTTGGAGATATTCATGTATTATAGAGAAGTCGACTATTTCATGATGAGAATTAGGTTAGATCTGAGGCAGAATCTAAGAAAGCTGATTGTATTGATCGCTTAGCGTGTATATACATTGTTAAATGAAAAGCTTTTGAAAACAGACGTACATCCTACAAGTACATGTTAAAATGTCGACCATTCTGATTAAGTATGGCTTATTGTAACTGACTGCATTTGGTAATTATATTAACTAGTTATTATGCAGTTATTCTATTAATCTAACCTTTAAACTTTATGCAAATTATATCTTTGTTGACCAACTGTATTAGAGTTGAAATATGATTTAATAATAAGTAACTTAGAAAGTCGCTGACCTACTGTCCAGCACTGTGTGGGGGATAATCTAAGATTAACATTCACCAAATAGTTAATATTATAATCCAGTTCCTGACCTTGAGTGAGAGTGGCAAGAAAATCTTAACATAAAATTATGTTGCAGAGAGTATCAGTTTAGCGCAAGTTTCATGATTTGTTATTATTTATATGTTGTTTAACGACCCATTTGATATCTATGGTAATTTCAGTGCCGCCCCAGAGAGAGAGAGAGAGAGAGAGAGAGAGAGAGAGAGAGAGAGAGAGAGAGAGAGAGAGAGAGGTAGAGATATAGAGAGAGACGGAGAGAGAGAGAGAGACAGAGAGAGAGAGAGACAGAGAGAGAGAGAGAGACATATAGAGACAGAGAGACAGAGACGGAGAGAGACAGAGAGACAGAGTGAGAGATAGAGACATATAGAGACAGAGAGGCAGAGAGACAGAGAGGCAGAGAGAGAGAGAGAGAGAGAGAGGGGGGGGGGGGGCAAAGGGGAACCGGGAGTTTGTATCCCTGCTCTCAATTCGAATAGTTTTTCCTAGATCTTTATCGTGCCGCTTATACGGCTCGTCCTTTTCCTGTGACTTTCTTAACACAGCACGTGACTCGGTAGTTGGGAAGGGGACACTGAAAAGCGTCCCTCAGAAACTCGAAAGGGCGGAGCCAAAAATCGAGCCCATGACGTTTGGTTTAGTAGTCAATTAATCACGTTACTACTCGACCACCAATTTTAAGTATTTTTTTCCACAGTAAATGTTTACTCTATGTAACCAGAGCTTAATTGAAGTAATTTTGGTTTAGCAAATAAAAAATAGTAACATTATCTATTTATATTGACAACAATGTAATTAGCTAGCAAGTAACTATTGAACAAATTTCTTAGAAAATGCTTGCCCTATTCAACAACATATTGTATCTCTGAACTGCTTTCCTCCCGGGATTAAAAAATCATGAATTAAATATAGGACGGCACACATGTTTCTACAAATAATGTTTTAAATATTTTAAGAGCTAGTCTGACGCAGCATAATGTATATTTGTCGAAAATACCTTACGTTCTTCGAAGGGTTTAATTTTGATTTAAAAGATTAAAATATTAATTCGCTTATAGTTATGGAGTGGCGACATTTCATATTTGGTTTGTGTGAGAATCAAACACAGCCATTGTTTAACCTATTATATGTGGTCTAAATTGCAATTCAGGGAACGAAACTGAGCCATTCAACTATTATACGCCTTCATGGTTTGTGATTTATAGTGAACACGTGACGTCAAATGGTAATGGTCTCTGACTAGCAAACACTACCCCCACCGCTATAAGCTCGAATCCCATCTGCGGTAAAATTGCACTTTTGAGGGCTGTCCACAAAGTTTACGGACAGTCGATAGGCCAACAGTAGTATAACGAATGGATGATTGTTTCACGTGGGAACATGACACAGAAACCTTAAGCAAAAAAGTTACACTCATTGCTTGTAGCGATCTCAAACTTCGGTTATTTTTATCGACGAATTGGCTTTTAAATTACTCGCTTTGAAATTCACACGAGCAGCAATAGGCCATTCCAACCAACTTCCCGAATTGATTAATAATCTAAACATATTCACAGTATACCGATAATCGATATACGGTATCCATTACGGCGCAATTAAAATCGATTTAACGATATCGTAAATAAGATATCACCTGATTTTCTGGTTATTGTAACATTCCACTAGTGGGTGGGGTATTGATCGGTGTTCATAAATTCCGTTACATAGCTGCTTTGTGGTGGAATGTTCTACATTCATTGTATGCTACAATAATTTATTAATGAGTTGCTGCAGATGATTTAAGTTTATTTTGTTTCCTATTCCGGATGTATTCCGAGAATGAATCCATTATACCAAAATATAGATATTCTTTACTAAACTACAAGGGTCGCATCAGTGGTCTATATAAAGTAGTAACGCGATGGACTACCGAACCAATGGTCGTGGATTCGAATCTCGGTTCCACCGTCCGATATCTCAGGGACGATGTTTCCATCTAAACTACCGAGCCAAATACTGTGTCTGGAAAATAACAGGAAACGGGTGAGACGAGTATCGGGACTTTACATCGGGCACGTTATAGAACCAGGAAAAATGCGTTTAAATTAAGAGTAGAGCTTTAAATGCACGGTTCTCTTGTAGCTTAACTCCCCCACCCCCTCTCTCTCTCTCAGAAATGACCATAGCTGTCGTATAGGCCGTTAAACATTAGATAAATAAACCGATTCAGTACAATTCCCAACATCACATTTGATCAATTTCTTTTTAAACGTTCTAATTTGTACGATTCGAAATTAAAGTCGAGCATCTGTTTGTAAGACAATGAACAGGAAGGTATGTGCTTTTCGAACTTATTGACTGAAGATTGGATATCCTCCAAAACCTGTTTGTGTTTTGCAAATACAATAATTGATTCATCAATAGAAAAGTTCTCTGAATAATTGTTGATCATTATTTGACTTAACAAACAGCACGAACTAGTCAGGAATAGTGCCGCACCTTTAAGTAAGTGCTAAAAGGCTGAGCGTAATTAACGACCATACCTTTCTCGTTTTTGTCCACATTTGAGAAAATACCAGCGTGTTGTATAATACAGTTTATATTATACAGTACAACCTCCAGAGTGGCTCTCTCTCTCTCTTGTAATGGTCGAGCAACGACATTAGTTTTAACTATCAATTTAACCTCTCTAGAGCAAAACCTGAACAACAACATACTGCATTTTCATTTATTTTCGGTGGGCTCAATTTTCGTGGGTTTACTAAAATGGCTGTTTCGTAGGGACATAAATTCGTGGATTTTGATTTTGAAAAGAAATGCTTTATCTCTGCATTTAAATTCGTGGCAATTTGATTTCGTGGATGAGCCGACCCACGAAATCAACGAAATTAAATCCTCAACGAAAATTAATGATTCCACAGTAATTTTGCTTCTTCCAAAGGATGTTGCTTTAGACAGGTTGCACAGTACAGTCAGCCCTGTGAACAAAGGCCATCCTTGAGAAAGACAAAAATTGACCTTTATTTTCAGGTGACTTTATTGCGAGTTAGACGCTAACGCAGGTTTTTATTGTATATCAATGTGACTTTAACAGCCTAGTACTTACTAGTACATGTTTTCGAAACATATCATTGACTGAACTAGAAATATTTTGTCTGCCAAAAGTTGTCTGTGAGAGCATACGTGGTATTTGTACCATCCTAATATTGATCTAAGAATCGATTACAAACTTTTCAAATAATATTTTGGCAAGTAGCAGGTTAGAAGGTTTCGTATATCCCACAAATAGAGTCAAACTTGGCATATTTATGGACCAGCCCGTTGTTCCCAATATTCATGTACGCAGAAGGCATATACATAGTTAAAATACTTATTACCTTAATTGTCTCAAAAACTCAATGCAATATGTGGCTATTTAATGCTAAATTCAAGTGAAAAGTTGTGGTCGGTGGCGTTATTGTCTATAATTAGAGAATTCAAAGTTGGTATATTTGACAAAAATCACCCCAAAAGTTATAATAAAAGTGAGATTTTACGCTGTAATGGTTTTATATTTGTTGTTTACGAGCATATGAAGATCAGAGCAGAATGCGACAAAGAGATTAACAGATTAACACGATTGTGAATAATGTTATCAGCGTTTTACATCTCTCGGGTTTAAGCGATACACAAAACATGTATGTACGGGCTTTACCCTAAAAGGGGACATATGGGTATTTTCACCTTGGGTTCACGCACATTTACGCCTTATTTTGTTTAATAATAATGCAGTTTACATGCAGGCAGTTATACTCTTTGATTGTGATTATTTTATTATCATTTTTCTACTGTGAATACTTAATGTTCTTAGGATAATTGATGCTCTTTTCGACTGCCGTAATGTCTCAACTATTAAGTCTTTGGAATTTCATTCGATGCTAGTTTTTAATGGATAAATATCTTTGTCAACGCGGTTACGTGGAATGTAAAATTTGACGAAATCTGGATAAAAATGTCCGCAGCGTTATGAACAAAGTTGGACGATTTTTTTCATTAACGGAACATAACAATTTTGGATTATTTCAAATCGGAATATGATGTTAACGTGAAACTGTTAAATTACAAAATATACACCCTCGTTCTTTTGAAACAATTGGTGCTATAATGATCTGTTGTTCAGGATTATGCTATCCAAATGCTTGGAGATTCTACCTGCTGTGGGAAATTTGTGAAATCACTTAACCAATAACAATTTCTTATATAAAATGATCATGATTTGAAAATGCGTGAACTCGATCATGTTTGACGCTGACGTATCTTCAATGATGTCTTGTTCAGAGTCATTTAGCTGTTTGCGATCATATTTGCAATCGTTTAATGACCATGATTATCAATTTGATGACATCACTGAGTTTGATGTAAATCAGGTACGTTCCATTGAGTGTTGGTAATCATTACAAATACGGTTTTTACTAATTTCAGTTTATTGCAAGTACGGCTGTCGATCAGGTTGTGTAATTATTTTCACTGTATAGTGAACAAGCTTTGTTAAATGGAAATATCAAATACAAAAATCTATTACATGTAGTCGATATCAAACAAAGTGAAAACAGTCAAAAGGGATTTTGGAATTTATTGTAGACCTATATTATAATTATGCAAACATAATCATTTTGCCAAAAAATGAATTATTATTTATGATTTAATAAAATGTTATATCAATCGAATCTTCAATGTATATGACATATATGAAAAGTGAAACATTTGCTGTATACTTTAAAACTAATTGTAGCAATTAGAGATGTACTGTTGATATAAGAGTTGAATAATTATGTACCGGTCAACGTACTATGAAATACGTATAACGCTGTCAAATCACATGAATCTTAATTGTAACGTTATGATTAATAACTCAATCGATCATATTGATAGATGATAATTATTTAAAACATTACAAATTATGTCGCAACAGAATCGCATTTCAGTCGTACCTGTTGAACCTGCGTTAGGATAAGGGAAGTAACTCTATATAAAAAAGAATGACCATACTAGTCTTGGAGGAGTTAGCCCCCTTACCTATTATGATAATGTGAGTTACGTACGTGATAAATTATAGAATAATTACGTTTCCTAGCGACAAACGATCGCCTCTTGAATTATCATGTATACGCATCCACAATATTGATTATTCCGTGTTGTATTTTGCATTTACAGTCGTATTTCAAACCGCTATCAAAGTTGAAAATGCTTCTATTATCATCATTCAATGTACATACTAACAACTAATTAAATATTGCCTAATTGAACATAACTCTGTAATTGGTTAATTTATTACACAGCAAGCATCAAAGTATGATAAAGAGGATAATCATATTAAAAGTAGATTGACGAGTATTTTATGTCCATTCACGTAACCATAACATACAACCAAAATGTAGTAATGTTCGTTTTTCTGGGTTTTAAGAAACACAGACAACCAGGCTCATTCGGCGACTTTCCCAGCTTTGACGGTGGTGTAGGACCCCAGGTGTACCCTCGGGAAATACCACAGACCTTCCGTAAACCAACAGCGGTGTGGGGCTGGCGATTCAGACAGCTCAGAGACCACAACCGCTCGACCATGGAGACTGTTTATTGATCTTTTTGTGGTCAGCATTAAATCAAATTGCCTGGCTAACATTTGACGTAGATAATAATAAAAAAGATCCACATTTAATGTATTCTATTAATTGCTATATGATCTGCTGACAACACTTTTTGACATTATTTGTTTAGTCTTATTCAGCATCTCTGTTTAGTGCTATGTTATATATTTTCAGGTACGGGAATTGGTTGGGAGATGTACGTGTCCAGTACAATTTCCTATTATCAAAGTTGGTGAGGGTAAATACAAGATAGGAGACAATCAAACGCTAGTCTTTGTTCGGGTAAGTCATACATTAATATGCATGTATATTGAATCATCTGCTAATCATGAAATTACTGATTACTGATTACATGTTCCATGTTTTATCAGCTGATAGGTAAGAGCTGAAGGTCGACCGTGCAATAATTGAATAAGCAGTGCATGGTGTAATTAGCACTTAAAAGAGACTACGTCGAACCAAGGTTTTCTGGTGACTACATTTCCAGTATTAACAGAAGAGGAAGACATCAGGCGTATACTGGACAGAGTTTTGAAACAATAAAGTTATATTTTACCTGCAAATTTTAGCCTGTTTTTCACTTTTATCATCATAACTTTTTTATTTTAAGAATTAAATCTGTACTGATCACAAAGTCTAATAATTAGTTTATCTTTCTGATGATGTATTTTGTAATTAATGCTTTCTTCTACCTCATTTGCATTTGAAAACTAGAAATGTGTCCGCAGGACACGGATGCCCCCGCCATTTCACACTGGACACAGAAATGAGTGTTGTGTGGGAAATATGTGAATACAACATAAAGCAGGTTGCTTGGGAATGCTGCCCATAGTGAGAAGTAAAGATCACCTAAGGTGGTAAACACACAACTACATGTACTTTCAATATTTCAATATAAGGAATGAACGTAAATATATAAGTGTCCACTGTGACCTTAACCTTTGAGTAAACGACATCTTAATACGATGAACATATGTGCCAATTTATTTCAAAATCCCAGCATACATCACAAAGTTATAAGCCGGACATGAGCATACACTTTCACTATATCCATAATAATATGCACAAAATTTTAATGTCCACTGTGACCTTGACCTTTGAGCAAGTGACGCAGTTGATGCGCAGGACACGTCGTCTTGATATGATGAACATTTGTGCCAGTTTATTTCAAAATCCAATCATGCATGACAGAGTTATAAGCCAGAAACATAAATCTACACACAATGCTTTAAGTGTCGACTGTGACCTTGACCTTTGAATAAGCGACACAGTTCTTGCTCACGACACATCGTCTTGTTATGATGAACATTTGTGCCAATTCATTTCAAAATCCAATCATGCAAGACAGAGTTATAAGCCAGAAATGAACATATACATATAATGCTTTAAGTGTCAACTGTGACCTTGACCTTTGAGCAAGCGACACAGTCGTTGTGCATGACACATCGTCTTGTTATGATGAACATTTGTGCCAATTTATTTCAAAATCCAATCATGCAAGACAGAGTTATAAGCCGGAAATGAACATATACATATAATGCTTTAAGTGTCAACTGTGACCTTGACCTTTAAGCAAGCGACACAGTCTTGCGCATGACACATCGCCTTGTAATGATAAACATTTGTGCCAATCTATTTTAAAATCCAATCATGCATGACCGAGTTGTAAGCCGGACACGAACATATACATATAATGCTTTAAGTGTTCACGGTGACCTTGACCTTTGAGCAAGCGACAGAGTTTTTGCGCGTGACACATCGTCTTATGGGCCCTTCCCCCATGGGCCCCCTTCCCCCATGGGCCCCCTTCCCCCATGGGCCCCCTTCCCCCATGGGCCGTCCCCCCCATGGCCCCTCCCCCCATGGACCCCTTCCCCCCATGGCCCCCCCATGGCCCCCCCATGGCCCCCCATGGCCCCTCCCCCATGGCCCCTCCCCCATGGCCCCTCCCCCCCATGGCCCCTCCCCCATGGCCCCTCCCCCATGGCCCCTCCCCCATGGCCCCTCCCCCATGGCCCCTCCCCCATGGGCCCCTCCCCCCATGGACCCCTTCCCCCCATGGGCCCCTTTCCCCCATGGGCCCCTCCCCCCATGGGCCTCCCCCATTGGGGAAAGATCCCATGGGATGGAGGGTTCCATGGGGGAAAAGGTCCCATGGGACCCTTCCACTATGGGTGATGATCCCATGGGGGAAAAGGTCCCATGGGACGCTTCCCCCCATGGGACTCTTCCCCCTGGGACTCATGGGGAAGGGTCCAATGGGGGAAAAGATCTCATGGGGATGGAGGGTCCCATGGGGGAAAAGGTCATATGGGACCATTCCCCCATGGGACCCTCCACCCCTAAAGGACCCTTCCCCATGGGAACCTTCCACCTCCTGTCTGTCTACTCTTTTATTAACTTACAGATACAAACGGATAAAAAGTAACTTATAGACTGTTGCGAACAAGAAGAAATCTAAGTAATATAACGTAAATATGCATATTTTTGGAATAAATGTAATATAGGGGAGATAATTCAAAGAAGCAAAAAGGCATTATTTTAAAAGAATGTGAGAGCAGACAAAAACTATGAAGGGGATGCCAACAGACAGTAAATATAAGGAAAATAATTTAATATCTTACTGGAGGAGACAGACAGGGGAGCTAAACATGACCGTGCGACCACATACACGCATCATGGGTTTCCGTCCCTCGATACCGAAGGACGAAAGAAAAGTAGACGCAATGCGTCTTGTGATGACGGCCTGTAAAGGCCATACATAATTCATTTCAACAAAATATCCAGCTTTTATACGACGGCGATAACACGCGATAAAGGTGACAAAATGTGAATAACAATGGGCTTCGAACGTATTTACATGTTCAGTTATTTCACTGTAACTCCAAATCAATTCTAAATTTCAATAGTACTTCGCAATATAATATACACTATGTTGGTGAAGTTTGGTAATATTTGAAACGTCAATTAAAGTAATATTAATGAATATTTGCAACTTCAGGTCTTGTTTTACCTCTACGTAGTTAATACGTGTACCCCCGGGGCATGATATATATGCTCTGTACAAATCCAAGGCCTTTATGAATGCGTTTCACACCTCGCTTCGGTCAACGTATTCATCGCATAATGTATCAAAATATCGAACCATGTATCTAAAATAAACCCCAAATATTTACTACTTTTATTTCTATCATACTCTCAGAAATAATATTGTTTAACCATTGCTAACAAACACCCGTAAACAACGGAAACCTGTTTACAACAGACGAAAAACGCTCTTTAAATTACCTATACAGCTTACATGCCCCACTCGCGGACAGTTGGCACCAAAATAGCCGAATCGTTTCCCGAAATGCCATTTGAACCTTCAAGAACGGATCTAAAACAAGTCTTATGTCTTATTAAGTCAACCCAAAATTCCCTTGAATGTTCTAGAAATGGTATTGACGCAGGAATCGTTACCGCTTATCAATTAATATAATATAATCAATACAACATATTAATTCTCAGTTAATTCATTTACATACATGTTAAAAAACTTTCTCAATACGTCGATGATATTTAAAGCAGAGTCATTTAAATCAAAGAGTAAAACACATTTTTACCATAATACAGATAAAAGTAATAAAAATTATTATAATACCAGGATTAGAATTATTACCTCCCTTGGTTTACTGAAGTTATCAGATGGCCTGACGCCTATATGTATGGCTGATACTATGTAGATTGCTGTTTATAACGAGGGATAAACTATAACAAATTAAATGTTTTAAGTTTGTTCAGATTAATAGTGACATTTTTTTATCAGTAGTCTAGTAAATAGTCATTATGTAGGGAAATTTTGCTAACTTCCAGGACAGACCTCGTACAGCATCGTAGCCACGCTGAGGCACGACGACGTAAAATTTAAAATAATTTGTTCATTTAATTCCATCTTACAAACATCCATTCGATGGTGTTATAATGAATAGAACGCATTAACATGTATATAACCCTTGTTTCAAACTCAGAGCATTAGGTTCTTCTGTCCTACCCGCTAGTATGTTCCTACATGACGTATGGTAAAATATAACTTTATTGTTACAAAACTGCCATAATACATAACGTCCATGATCCCGATAATTTTGGATTAAAACTGATATTCAGAATATATGCAGCAGCTTATCCAATTCTAACATTTTAGTAGTTCTCATTTTATTGTCTGTAATTGAAAATTTTAGATGAGGCAGTGGTTACTTGATAATCTGATAAATGAATTTGTTACTAAATACAACTACCTGCTGCCAGTTAATATCATGCAATTTAACCACAAACACATCATTAAACAGTCATTCGTTGTGTACCAGATCACAGACAATTCTACGAAATATTGCTTAATACACGTATATAAGGGAGGTAACCAATTCATTAACCAGATGATCAAGAACGAGTTGCCTCCCTTGACCGAATTAAAATTGACACACGAACGAAGTATTTTTTCTACTGAATGTGCATTTAGTATTTACCCGTATATCACAAACCTGAGTATACAAATGGCAAAATTCATATCGTTTGGTTTATAGAACAATGTCGATTTTCCTCCACGTCCGGAGGAGTTGCTGGTTCCTTGGTGAAGGGTAAGTTAGCTCTGATCAGAATACCGTCAGTGGCGGAATTTGAACGGAACCGGCTTCGCAATCCCTTCTTTCGGTGCGAGTACTGGTCAGAATCCAGAAAGCAGTCATATTTTGAATTTTATGCGACATATCACTGCGCTCCGCTTCGCTTGTGATATATCCCATAAAATTCAAAATAAACGATAACTAATATGTATAAACAAAGCTGGTACAAGAACAAAAAGTAGTAGATGCCACAGAAGTTCTGTGATCTCCCTAAATGTATGAATATTGAATTCTTATTATGCTGTGATATTTTCAGATATTAAGAAAGCATGTTATGATACGAGTTGGTGGGGGATGGGACACACTAGAACACTACCTCGATAGACATGATCCGTGTCGATGTGGATTCCAAGGTAAGGACATGTACTATACTATAACATTTATTGCTTCACTGTCTAGAAGTTCAGCTATAATGAATCTGTACATTAAGCCTATATAAAGCACATCCTTCCCCGTCAAATAGTTATTTACACTTCATGAACTATTCATGAAACATGCAAGAATAGTTCAAGAATAATTCATGATTTCATAAATTACATTCGAAGGCGTTAAATAGTTTCATACCAAGGAAGCATTAAGAAAGTCCAAATAAGCCGTGTAAGATCAATATAATTATCAAAGTTGGCTGACAATAACAAAACAAAACAAAAAATTCTACTGTCAATATCAACTGACTCGACTGTGAGTTAGAATACCATTTTTTAGAAAACCCTCAGATACCTGTAGCAACTAAGTTAATATTACGACCCCATACTATAAAACTTATTTTACGACACCTTATTTTCAATCCGGCCTTCGATAGATGTTTGTATATTTCGGTTTGTTAATGAGATTAAATCAATATTAAGTATAGGTTAGAGTGCATACTTCGGTGTTCTCCGTAAATACAAAGCTAAAAGGAGCGGTAATTAATAATTAAGTTATTAAGCCAAATATTTAAAAAAAACTCGTCACTTTGAAGTTGAAAACCAAGTACATCACTGAATATATGCTGAGTTGTAAAAATGGACAATGTTAAGTAAAATAGAGATTTAAATTTGTTCTTTCGACCAACTTTCACCCTACTTGTGAAGTTATTCAACTAAAGTGATACCAAACAGCTACATGTCGCCAGTCCAACATCGTCCCTATCATTACATTACCACAGCTCTGTTAAACTAATGGGTTAGATCTAATGGCACAGAAATAAATACCTAATTTTATACCCACCTATAGTGTTCGTTACTCGCTTCAACTATTTTATCACCAATTTAACTATCACTTTTAAATGGGTGTTATGTATAAACAACCCATATAAGTCTACCTTGTGTGTGTCGGGGTCAAGGAAAAAAAGAAATTCGTTAGAATTTAGACAGATTTCTAAAGTATTATGTATCTTTTTCAACTAACGTAACTGTCGATTTCTCATGCGATATGAACCACGGAAGACGAACGGTTTCAGGAATAATTTCTTTAACCAAAAATATTATCATCAAAGAAAATAAGCCTCGCCAAAGGTTCGAATTCACGGCGGTTCGAAGACTTAACACTTTCCCTATTGAATCAAGTGGTTGAGTTGTCAGGGTTAGTGGCGTATGAAGCATTATTTCTCCGCTAGCACATCAAAACAATACAAAACAAGTAGTATTTGTGAAACACGGATGCCCCCTGAAGGCCAACTGGATAGTTAGGCCCC